>WAAG01039265.1:6321-24313 GCA_013390105.1 Tichodroma muraria | reverse complement strand
TTCCTTATGCCTTTGGGGCTTTACATGTTGAAAACATAAATTCTACTCAAATTCCTTCCCTGTTCTTCCTTCCCACGCTCACANTTTGGCTGGGATAGAATTAAATTTTTTCCTAGCAGCTGGTTCAGTGCTGTGTTTGAGAGCAATGTTGGTAACACTGATGTTTTCGTTGTGCCTCAGTAGTGCTTAACCATGAGTCCAGGTCTTTTCAGTGTCTCGTGCTCTGCCAGCGAGGAGGGGCACAAGAAACCAAGAGGGACCATGGCCAGGACAGCTGACCTGAACTGGCCAAAGGGATATTCCTTACCACAGAACATTATACTCAGTATGGAAAATCAAGGAATTTGGCGAGGAGTGGCTGATTGCTGCTGCAGGATGGGCTGGGCATCTGTCAGCAGGTGGTGGTCAATTATCTTGTGCATCACGTAGTTTTCTTGGGTTTTATAGCTCTCTCTCCTTTTGTTAATACTAGAATTATTAGTAATTTTTATTTTGATTTGGTTATTAATCTGTGCTTATATCAACTCACAAAGTTTACTTTTTGTTTTCAGTTCTTCTCCCCACTGTGGGGCTTGGGGGGAATGAGTGAGGAGCTGGGTAGTGCTTATCTGCTGGCTGAAGTTAAACCACAGCATTCTGGAATTGATTATTGTGAATGACTGAAGCGTTGTATCCTTTTTAAAACAATGGCTGATGTTGCAGGTGGAGCAGAACCCATGGCTAGGGTTCGGAGCGATTGCTGTGGCAGTGTTGTGTTCGGGATTTGCAGGTACGGTATTATTTCTGTACTTGGGCTGCATCTAAAGGACTGGAGAACTCACAGTGTTTAAAAATGAACATTCTACATTTGTTAACTGTCTTCCTCTAACAGTTTATTCCCTCTGCCCATAATTATCTTCTGCTTTTGGTAATTATGACAGATTCATAACATGATTACTCCCATTGTCAAGCAAATGATAGGAGCATGTACCATTGGTTTTACATGATGCAACATAGAGGGCTGCTTTGCAAGAGGAAGTGTCTTTCAAATGCTGTGAATAAGACTGTAGGGAGCAGCATAATGACTCTCTCCGTACATTTAATTAATGTACATCAATTTTATAAAGTTTACTTTGCAGTGAATAGCTCCCCTTTGGTGATCACATGAAATACTTGCACTTTTTTTACAAAGGGAACTGAGCTCCTCGCGCAGTTCTTGTACCAGCTCAGCCCTGAAATACGTATTGCCATAGTTCTGTAGATGGAAAATGTAACTGGGATGTAGAGGGATCATGAGGAAGGCAGAGAGGTAGATTAGTAGCAGGAAGCCTGGATAAAGTCAGTGAAGAATTTTTGGTTTTGTTTATTTTTCCTTTGTTCTGCAAACCAGTGTTTCCCCTCGGTTTTTTCTCTGGCTTCTGGAGAAGGACACCAAAACTTTAGGACAAGTGAACTGGTGCTCAGAAATAAAGAAATGCAAATTATCTCTTAATTTGAAATTTGGCTCACAGGAGCATATTCCCCTGACTGTAAACTGGATTCTTCCCCCCCTCCTCTGTAAAAAAACAAAATGACCCACCTCCAGTACTGGAAAGTCTTGCAAGGATAATCTTGTGCTGTGCACAGATGCTCATTACTCATGGAAAAACATTCTGGTAGGTAGAGGAGGAAAGGAGGAGAGTTTCATTCTTATTTGGTGTCATTTCAGTGAAATGGGCACTATGAAGCAGAAATACTAAATAAAACTGTGTAGAGCTCAGTCAGCTTGTCCTGGAAGTTTATGAATTCTCTCATTTAAATAGATGCTCCAAAGCCACAAGACAAAATACAGCCTTCAGAGACTCCTAAAACTCCTGCCTTCCCCGATAATGTGGGTCAACAGCTGTGCTTCCAAAGGTCTGCAGATTCAGAGCACTGACAGGCTGATGCAGGCAGCTTGAGACACTTAGGGCTTTCTTCTCCTGCAAAGGGATTGCAGCTTGGGTTTCCTTGCTGACAGCTGAAGCTCTGGGGCAGCTGGGAGAGACTGTGTATTTCATCCATAGAATTCCTTATGCCTTTGGGGCTTTACATGTTGAAAACATAAATTCTACTCAAATTCCTTCCCTGTTCTTCCTTCCCACGCTCACATGAAGCAGTTATTTTGCCATTAGACCTCCAGTTTCTGGACTGACCATGTTTTACGGTGCGTTTTATTAGTCCAGCAAAACGAAAAAAGGTTGTGTGTTTTTGTCACTTAGAGATGGAAAAGAAGGTTGTGGTTTTTTCAAATTGCTGATCCTGTGATAATTTCCATGTATCTGGGGCCCCACAAAGCTTTTAAAAGCATTGGAGGGATAATTTAATGGCAGATCTTTTGTGACTTAAAACAGTTCTGAGGAGCAAGTTCTCTTAATCAGCCTCCATTCTTTCCTTCATCTTGCCTAGTGGATTTGTGAATTGTATGTTCACAAATCTAGAAGCATAATTTTTTTGATTTGCCTGCTGTTTTCTCTGTTTATAACATTTACAAGTATGGTTCATACTCAAGCCAAATTTCTGTTATGTTGATTACACCTTGTTTTCTCTGTGGGTTTTCTCAGGGGGCAGAAATCTCATGGTAATTATTCTGGGTTATTTTGAAGGCTGCTGCCAGTAACAATTCTAGTTTGTTGTTGTTTAGACTTCAAAAATTTATATTCTTATCATATTTCCTTGGTTTTATAATTATTTGAACGGCTGAAATATAAATCTGCCTTCTCATTTATTCACCATAAATACTCATTGCATTCTATTAAATTATAAAATGCATTTTTCATTAATAAAAGGGTAGCAGTACTTTTCTTGAAGCTAACTTGGGGACTTTTTAGGGCAGGGGTGTGTGCCTGGGGCTTCTAACACACGGTTTTTTGTGCCACCTTTGTTGGTTCCATATTATTTTGTCATATTGTATGAAGGATCATGTGTGATGTTAATCACCGATAAACTTCTAGTCAATACGGCTCTCACCAGAAGGTCATTGAAGTCGCTGGTAGGAGTCCTGCAAACTGCTCTCTTTGTTTTGAAATGTGGAGGAAGTTCCAGAGCTTGGCAGAGTCCTGATGGGTGAGCAGTGATTAAAAAGACAGGTGGTGAGGGCCTTGCCAAATGTCTGCCTCTTAGTCTGACAAATGCCTCCCAAGCAGAATAATGAAGAAGTATTTGGGGAGTTTCAGTAATGCAAAGCATAAAAATAATGCTCTTCAATGTGGTATTGAGAACTAGAGCTTTAGATTCAAATGTATTCCACTTCCTCAAAGCCAACCTGTAGTTTCAATTAGCAGAAGGCCTCAGTTTTGATTTACTCTTGTAATCAGTCCCCTGAAGCTGTGGTTTCAGAACGAGCTGCTCTGCCAGCACAAAGCTCCTGAGGAGTTTTCAGTTTCAGTGCTGAGGTAATACAGATCCTCCCTTCCTCCGCTATCCCCGAGAAAAATCGGACTAAAATCAATGTAAAACTAAAATTGAGGCTGTGGATTGAAAAAGGAAGGGGTAAGGATAAACAGGATTGAGCGAGACCTTCCCCTGGAGTCAAAGCTGATCCCCTTGCTAAACATAGCCCAGGACTTCACCAATGGTTTAGGTCTAAAGGTTTTGACTGCACTTAAAGGTAACAGCCTAATTGAAACACTTTACCGAAAGCTTCTATGAGACAACAGTAACGCCTCATAGGGCTAAGTTAGTTACAAATCTGAAGTACTTGAGAATATAAGAGAGGAACAGTTCATAGTCCCTTTACTGTAGCATATTCATGCTCATACAGATATAAGGAGTCTGTACAGGGTGGAAAATGCCCCTCGAGTTCAGTGAAGTACTCCCAAAGGATGCCTTTTTATCTTCTCAGCGGGCCAAGAATTGAGCCTTGAGGAGTGGGGGCACCAACCCTGGGTCCATCATTGGTGTTCAGCAGTGGTCTTCCAAAGATAGTGAACTTGAGAGTTTGCTGGCTGTAAGAGGTCGTCTGGTTTTAAAATGCAATAAGCCATGAATCATTCTTTTCACTGAAATATTTTTGGTTTTTTGTTTGTTTTGGTTTGTGTCTTTTTTTTCAGGAGTTTATTTTGAAAAGGTGTTAAAGAGTTCAGATACTTCCTTGTGGGTGAGGAACATTCAGCTGTACTTATCTGGGATTGTGGTGAATTTATTTGTTGTGTACATGTCAGATGGAGCCAAAGTTCTTGAGAAAGGGTTTTTCTATGGCTACACATACTACGTCTGGTTTGTTGTCTGTAAGTATCTTGTGGTTTTAGTCTTTTGGCATTGTTTTTCTTCTTTAACAATGATACAACTGATTGCAGGAAGCTACAAATTCAGTCTGACATGCTCTCAACTGTGTTTTGAGGGATTTTATTTAAAAGTATCATTTTCTTGGAAGTTATTCACTTATTCAATTTAAAATTGTGCTCAAACAGCAGCCTAAATAATTGACTAGCAAGCAGGTCATCTTTAAATGAGCTATATCTTATTTACTGGATGCCACACAGACATCCCATTCTGCTGAATGATGTGTTAAATCACTAATTAGGACAATGTAGCCCAAAGTAGGAGCACACTAGTGGAATAAAATGCATCAGTTCAAGAGTAACTTACTGCACCTGTACTTATGGTAACACCTTATCTGCTTCCCAGTTCTGGCCAGCGTGGGTGGCATCTACACCTCGGTGGTTGTTAAGTACACAGATAACATCATGAAAGGCTTTTCTGCAGCGGCGGCCATTGTTCTCTCTACTGTGGCATCAGTCATCCTCTTTGGCCTCCAGATAAGTAAGTGCTTTTTTGCCTTTGATTTGATGGCTGTGCATGTTTCCTGCCTGCCCAGCCTGCTGTACACACCTCACACCAAAGCCATCGTTTATGCCCCTTCTCAGTTTTTCTAGTTTTATCTTCAAGTCTTCTTCAGGACTCCTGTGCACTAATGCATCATTGGTCCTTGTGGTGCACAAAGGTGCCTGATGACTCTGTGCTTTCAAAGGCATCGGTGCTTTGTTCTTTCAGAGGCATCTACAACTTCAAACAGAAAGAACCTTTCTGGTTTCAACAGCTTTTATTTTCATGCATCACTTTCTGATGCAGTTTAGCGTGTGATACAGCTGTTTACCTGGAACTGCTGTTGATGGGTTATTATTTCTTGTTGGGTTTAGTACAGCCAGTGCCAAATTAATTCCTCAGCTATTTCTTCAAGGGCTTTACAGGTCCCTGATGAGTTACACCCACTACTGCATTAACTTTTACTTTCCATCTGCTGTGGACACCACCATGTGAGAAAGCTAAAGAGCAGCTGGGGTTGTGACTGAGTGATGTGGTGAATGTCTTTGAGAGGAAACAGCAGATGGCTCTGGGCTGTTCTGCAACTACAAAGGATTTTCTCCCCAGTCAAGTCTGTGACTGATACTGTGCCCAGCACTCCTGCTCAGTCCTTCACTGTTTAGTTGTGGGTAGTTTCCTACCTTAAGCCAAAGATGGTGTGGGAAAATGGTGGAAAAACTAGCTCTTTGATTACTGAGACAAAATTTAAGGAAAGTTTGCATAAGGAGAAAATAATCACTGTTTGTCTGCAAAAAAGCACCATAAAGCAATGGATGAAAAAATTTTAAAAACCTACTTGGGCAGAGTGTTTTCTTGACAATTGACACAAATCAAACCTGGACTAATGAGCTTTCTGTGAAAGCCTCATTAATAGTTTCTTAATAACCCTGTCTAGACACGGAGAGGCACAAATGGTGTTATCACAGGTTACTTTATCACATCCACTGGCTTTTTATGATTAAGTTTATTGTAATACATAAGCCTGTACCGATGGCACCTGGGACTGTAGAAGATGCTTCACTCTTGCTTTTATGACCATCACCACCATCACCACCACCACGTTCTTGCTGATGAGACTAATTGGAACCATGGGGATTGTAAACACTCAAGAGGTTGCAGTGACAGAGGATGAAGCTAAATGCTGCAAATTATCAATAGCTTGGTGACTTGTTTAGTTTTAGGTCACTTCAATACTGTCATTCAGATATCATAACTTACATGGCTTGCTGAAGGTTTCTTATATGGATGTATTTATTTAAACTATTTTGTCTCCTTTCAGCTGTTACCTTCTCCCTGGGTGCTTTCCTGGTGTGTATTTCTATTTACCTCTATGGATTACCTCGACAAGACACCACAAAAATCCAGCCCTCAGAGACTAAGAACTCAAAAGAGAGACTTGCTACTGTGTGATGTTGTCCATAAAAATGGACAGATGGACAAAAGAAAAAACAGACTTTAAAAAAAAAAAAAATGCTTTTTTTTTTCAAACTTAGCCTTAAGCTAGTAATGAAATGGTTTAAGTGGGATAGACTAAAAGCAGAAGTTAGTTCTGTTTTACATGTGGAGTTTCCAGTGGCTGACACTGAGGCTACACTGCAGCTGAGGAGCTGGCTGGGTATTTTATGGAAGGTATTCTTCATTCACATCGACAATGAAGAGTCTCATTTACAAGGAATATCCAATGAAGGAACTGATCACTCAATTGTATATAATGTATATAACGGAGGGAAATCGGTTCTTTGTGTATTTGATAAACTGTCTTGCTCTTTGAGGGCAGAAATGCCTGAAAGCTTCATAAAAAAACTATTTAAAAAAAGCAACTAGTGCCAGCATTTTCTCTTAAAATACCTGGCAACTGCAGTTTGATTAATGACAGGAAGTTTCTCTTTCTAGGCAATAAGTATGAGATGACATAACTCTACAGGGAATACCCCTGCTTTGAGCATCACCTACCTCAGAGTGATTAGAGGTAGCCCTTGTTTGGTTTAAAAGGTCAGATGAAAGACTCTGAAGCTGTGGCTTTTCTTTCTTTTTCTTACTCTAAATGCTTCTTTGTATCGGCTGTAGGTGGTAAAGGGATCTTCTATGTGTAGTACAGGGAAAGGTTTGTATTTGTTCCTGTACCTCTGGCTTAAGCCAACACAAAGTTTCTATCTAGAAGATCTTTTCTCTCTCAACCTCTGTGCATACAGATGCTCCAAAAGGGTTCCTGTAATGCATGTTCACCTTTAATTTGTTAGTGCCAACTCTGAAATTTCCATCTCCTTCCTCATCTTCTGAGGCCTTCCAGATATTTCAACTCTACATTGAGGGAAGACTGACCCCGGTGCATTTGTGCAACTTGTTGACATTCACAGTGGATTTGAAATGTGACAAATTTCAGACTCTTGGCTACAATTTTTGGACATGAATTAAACAGCTGGGTTTTACTTGAAAGTAGGGCATGTTAAACACAGCAGTAACAAACATGCCTAAATTCTCTTCCAGTGGGAGAGGATGGTCGCCTCTGCCTTTCGCCAACTGTTCCACCACAGTGCTGCTCTTGGGAGTCAAGGCTTCCACGGTGGAGGGTATTGCCACGCACCTGCAGGACCTCACAGGTGCTGCTCCACCTGTCTACAGCAGCGTGAGGCTCAGAGGTGCCAAGCAGCATCTGCCAGGTGTGCCTGTGTGCACAGCGCTGCGGGAACACTGCGCTTCCTGTTCCACCAGCTGGGCAGCAGCCTCTTCTCACCGGCCAGCCCGGCAGTGGGACAGAAAGGGCTGAGGAGCAGGGTGTGACAGCTGGCAGTTGGGCTTGGCTGAGGTTTCTGAAGGGGGAATACAGCACAACACCCAGGAAAAGGTCTCTGCAGGGTCTGAGTAACTCGGTTTGTTACAACAGACAGACCACCTGGAGCCATTGTGCTGTTAGGCCTCAGTTCACAGTGGCAGCCACAGGAGTGGAGAACTTTGCTTAGGGTATCAGCAGTTAACACCACTTCCTCTACCAAAAGAATGTGATATTTACATGGCAAATGCACAGCAGCTCTCTTTTATGGGAAATTCCAGGTAGAGTATGTGTTAAATACACTGCTGCCACCAAATGCCTGAATAAAGTGATTGTGACAGCCTTGCCCCCTTGCAAATGGCTGTGCCACACCTGCTTTTCGGCAGCTGGTAAGATGGAAAACACAAATCTCCCAGCACAGATGGAGTTTCTAGCCTGCAGCAGCAGTGACACACAGGAGAGGATTCATATTATTGTGGAAAAAATAATTTTACTAAGAGATCTCACTTGACATCGGATACGGCCTCGTTACATTTGAGTTACAGGTGTAATGCCAAGAAGTTTCATTCCGTTGGCAAGAACTGAGCGTGCAGCGTGGAAGAGACAGAGCCGTGCCTGGAAAACAAGGAAAAAAGTCATTTTAGGGTAGTGCTGCAGAATAGGGTGTGGTTCTTGGCACAGCAGAGGTGAGAACACCGTGCGCAGCCTGGATCTACACAAAACCTGAGTACTAAGGAACACACCAACGCTGCCAGAACTCACACCAGCTGCTGGCATCCCATTGCACTGTCGATAGAGGGACGCTTTGTCAAACAAAGGAAGGTGGAGAGGAATGTCCAGCCCAGCCTAGCCCTCGAGGGACAGGAGCAGAGATGCCCGAACAGGAGTGCAATGACTAAAAGCTGAAAATTTTCCATGCACCAGGGGCTAGTACAGCCTGAGGATACCGCTGGAATCCCTGCCCTTGCTGTGCCTGGGTGACACGCTGTCAAGCAGTTGTGGGCTGCTTTGAAAATTCCACTCTCCCTTGTCAATGTCTTGGCTGTTACACATCTGGATGTTTGGGAAGGGCTCTATCAAGCTTGCTCCAAAAGTCATAGTTCTTGAAAGCTGTCACATTGCAAAATATTTAGAAATACTTTTATTTACAGGATAAGGAACTGAAGTTTTCCTTGAAGTTTGATGCAGTCCATCTCCAAAGGCACAAATGCCTACAGTATCTAAGCTCAAATACAGTCTACAGCTCCACCAAATCCACTGAATGTTTTTCCCCCACAGCACAGCTCAACACTTAAATGTAATTTCCTACCAAAATCAAATAGGTAATTCCTTTTGAAATAGATGAAAGAAAATAAGAGAGGCAGTGTAATTAATGTATCATTTTCTGAGTCATTAGGGGGTCAAACATTGCCTGGGAGATCAGTAAAAAGAATTTGCATTTATTTGGAAGAGCACATTAACAGTTGTCAGCCTCTGTGCTTTAGGCTAAAAAGGCAATAGACTACTTGGGATATGTAGGTGGCAAGAGGGAGGAGACTCCTCCCCCAGAGGAGATTCAGTTCTCTCCTAATGCTCTATCTTCCCACATAACCACTAAAGGAAACCATCAAAAGTCAACAAGCAAGTTAGATGCTCAAATGTTTACTCTTAAAACATTTAGAAGGAAAGGTGATGAGAAGGTGTTTGACTGGGTCTGGAGCAGCTGTCCTCAGAGAGCGTTGTGTTTTTGGAGGATCAAGCAGAGCAGCCCTTTCCAGAAGGCACAGCTGTGAACAGCAATCCCTGCCTTCCCAAACGGTGCCGCCCACGGGGGAGCCTGGCTGTCGGCTCCGCTGCCTGCGGGCTCGTATTCCCCCCAGTGGTGACACAGCTGGGCTGGCAAAGCCCTGACGGATCCTTCCTCGGAGCCGCCCTCCAGCTCCAGGCTCCAGCCCCAACCCCACCGTGGCGTACCTGTGCCACGTCTGGGGCGCTGCCTTTGACGGGAAGGGTTTTGTGTGCCACGGCTGCCAGGTGGCTGAAAGGGAAAACACGGCAGAACGGTGAGAAGGAGCAAGTCACTTGACAAACGCAGCGCTGTGGGCTACAGAAAGCAGCAGAACTGGAAGAGCCACCCACAACTGCAGCATGCCACAGGCTGATTTCCAACAGCCTCTTCACCTGGCTGAAGGAGGTCACGGTTTGCTGTAGCCTACATGGTGTTGATGGCACGCCCTGACAACTTAATTCTCCTAAAATAACCCCAAAATAATCTCCCCACTTCACACATACCCTCCCACTCCCTGCCCTCCATTCCCCCAAAAAACCCACAAACCAATCTCAAGACTGCTCTGGGAAGATCCTTGAGAGCTTACCCTATCATTCCCAAGATGTATGATTCTTTACACAATTTTCCTTAACTTGTTAAAGCCTTCCCCATACACAGGCTCTACAGCTTCCTCCACCAAGCCTATGCCAGCATTTCACGGTGCTGTCCAATCCCTATGGGAAATCAGATACACAGTATGACCTACACTAATAACAAGCTTTGTTCATGGGCTGAGATAGTGGTTAAAAGCAGTCTGGATAAAATTTCCTAGCCAAAGTGTTGATATTGAGAGGATGTTATCAGCTAAACTCTGCTCCTTAAGACATCCTTAGTCCAGTGTGATTTTGGGTTCAGATACTGGGTTTCAGCCAAACGATTATTTTTTCTTAAAAGCTGTTAAGTTTCTCAGAAGGCTCCTGGCTCCAGCCTTAATCTCTACGATTTATTACATTACTTGCGATCCTAATTGATATATTTCCTGCTTCAGGGAAACCATGCCACAGATTTGCATCTTCCCACTACTTTTACTCTTCAAAGCAGTGCAGATGTGAGGGCTGCAGAGCCAGCTCAGGAAGACCTGTCCTCACTGCAGACACTGCCTGTATTGGCAAACACCTCACCTCAGTGTGAGGAGGTAGCCGACAATGTGCTTGGGTTGCAGATCCTGAGAAGATCTATACAGGACCTCGTCATACCTGTGAAGGAAGGAAAGGATTGTTTGCTGCTGAAGTGGTACAAGGTGTACTCAGACAGAAGGCTCATCAGATTTGCTTAAGTCAGAACAAGCACACAACCACAGCTGTAGAATTAGCAAAACTAATCTTCTGAAGCAGACCTAAGCCATGTCATTAGCACACAACTGATTATTCCTTCCTTGTTCACTTATTATTGGAGATTGCTTCTGCTCCTCATCATGCAAACAGCTCAGAGACGCAGGCTGCAGGAAAGAACACAAGAGCTGTATTTACTCCTGGAACATTATGTCTGGTTTTACATCTCAACACTAATTGTATGTTTCTAGGAGCAAAAAACGTGTTAAATAACTAAGGAAGTCAAAATAGTCCCTTAGAGGACACTGCCTTTAGTAAATGCAGCTTAGAATTTTAAGTAGATAAAAGGAATCTTGCAACATTAGAGAAAGACAAATCTGGAATACAGAATCACACAGAATGGGTCAAGTTGGAAGGGACCACAGTGGGTGATCTGGTCCAACCTCCCTGCTCAAGCAGGGTGACCCTACATAACTTACACAATACACTCGACTTTGTAAGACAGTATTAAACAGGGTAGTCACAAGAGCTATGTTTTTTTCATGTGTTTTACTGTCCTTTTTCACAGCCTGCAAGAAAGTACCAACACCTCCAGAGCTGAAGAGATTTCAAATTCAAAGTGGGGGCCGGACTTCCTGACCTCTGCTCAGCCCCCAGGCCCATCCCTGCCAGCATGTCCATGCTGAACTGCTGTGAAATCTTCCTCTCTTAAAGACAAGCTGCAGAACTGGGGAGCGCACCGTGATAATGACAGCTCAGCAATCATGTAAGAGTATAAAAAAATCCCAAGAAATAATTCACAAGTCTTCTGTGAAATACAATGTCACTGCATAAAGAAGACACTACTGGTCCTGCTGAGAGCTGGCTGCTCCTGCTGTTGCTCAAGAGAGCATGCAGCAAAATGATGGACGGCAGGCAGACCTCTGGAGGCAATTCTAGTTAATGGCAGGGCTCTGCTGCCCACATGTGCAGGTGAAAGGAGCCACCTGGGGCACTGGCATGACTTTTGGAAGTCCTGATTTTAACCAGATGGCCTCAAAAAGTCTTAGTATGGTCAAAAGAGCTAACTTGCTGGCACTGCAGAGCATGCAATGCAGAATATAGGAATTCTGAAAGCTTCAGTCACTTCTGACTCCATCACAGGCTGTGCAACATGGACAACTCCCTAGTCTCCATAGTTTAATTAGACATCCATGAAACAATGAAAACAAACTGCTCAACTTTAAGCCTGAACTAATGAAGAACACTACTATTAACAGGTACCAGTTGTGCACGTTCAGTAGCTCTGAAGGATGCTGAGCCCCCGAATGTGCACACACATACTCCATTTACCTCTCCTCCTCTCACTTTCCTCAGATGACAAAAAAAGAACACGAGGGACCAAGCAAATCTGCAACTAATACTTATACAGAGCTGAGCACACTTTTGTGAAGGCAAGAAAAAATTAGGAGGCTCATGCACACAGAGTATATTCCAAATATTGCTTTTTCCATCATATGGCTTCTAAAGCCACGAACATTTCAGATGTTGCAATCCATGTGGCACAAAAGGCAAGTCATTGCCTCAAACAAGCTATTTGTAACTACGATCATGCAGTCAGTGCCCTCTCAATAGGTCAGTGGCATATCCAGATATTTAAGGGAAATGGTGTTTGGAAAGAAAACTAGACAAACCTGAGAAGATGCTGAAGAACAGAGATGGCATCTGGCTCTTGCAAGCATGCCACATTTACATCAG
The DNA here is from genome assembly GCA_013390105.1 of Tichodroma muraria. Classification (NCBI taxonomy): domain Eukaryota; kingdom Metazoa; phylum Chordata; class Aves; order Passeriformes; family Sittidae; genus Tichodroma; species Tichodroma muraria. The sequence goes on along the minus strand of WAAG01039265.1, from coordinate 11,925 downwards.
TTAGCTCTGCATTCCCATGCATCTGCTCTAAACTAAAACATAAGAATGGAAAACAAATGTTGGATGAAAACCACCTCTTAGCAATGCTGAACAAAAAAAAAAAAAAACAAAAAAAAGAAATCTGTGTTTTTAAGAAAACAGGGTAGGCTCTGCTCAAGCTGAATGGAACACTGAGACAGACTAGCTGACTTCAACCTAAGATTAAAAAAAACCCAAAAAATTTGTGCTGGCCATTCAACTATCAACAGGATTAGAGATATGCATGGACAACAGGTCCAGAAGCTAAAAGGACTAGGGAGGTAGTCAATCCCCCACGAACGGTACCCTGGAACCACCAATGCCTACGTGACAAGGGAGTGCAAGAGGAAAAGACCAGAGAAAGGGATCAGGCTTGCACGTTCTCCCTGAACACCATGTCCTGCTACCGTTGCCTCACAACATCGGGCTGCTTCGCACCTTTGGCCTCACCCAGGAAGGAATCTTACATGAAAACGCATGTTGAGGTCTGCTCTGGCAGCTCAGTATAATTGATAAAACTGTTCAAACTGGGCTCTACCGAAACTCTTTTAAAAAAATAATTAAACACGTCAGGTGTTTGACCTGCGTGAACACGAAGGGATATCCTTTTAATTTTGGCTATCAACAGTGGGAAATAACAATGTTAAAAATAATCCACTGGTTGCTGTGGTAGCTAAACATGCAAGTTCTGTGAGGTGGTGTGTTTTACAAGTATGGGCATCTTGGCTTTTACATCAGTTTCCTCAGTTCTAGGCAACCATTCCTCATTAGTGAGGCCAACCACAGAGAAGCTGTTCCTAGAACTGAGAAACTGCATGAACAGTTAGTTCAGTTCCACAGAAATGAGATAGAAAATTAATTTTAATTGGCCTGCTCTTCTGGGAAGTCTCAATGATTTCTATCTTAAACTCACATTTCCGCTGAAAAAGAGAACATGTGTCATATTTAAGGAGATAGCATTACTACTTAGCAAAGCAGTAAGTTAATAAGGTTAAAATTCATGTCAGACTGTGCTGTGCAGAAATGCTCCTCTTACCTATGTAGTCTGGCATGGGTGTACTGCAAGAACACACCTGTATCTCCCCGACTTTGGAGAGCTCGATCCCAGCTAAACTGGTAATCAGATGACAGAAGGCCACGGAAGTCCTGCAACAATAAATTGATGTCACCCAGACATGGCACCTCATCTCAATTTGTAACCTCTCACAGACAATGCAGACTCAGCTGCTCGTGAGGCAGCTCAGACTCACCTGAATTATGAGTGCTGCAAGACCAACCTTCTCTGCTATCTCCACAGGATCTTGGATGTCTTTGGTTGCTGAAGGGAAAGAAAAACATCGTTAAGTCTGCAGTACCATAATGACTCTCTTGCTCAGACTTGGAGATGCCAATAAAAGAGCAGATCTTCCATAACTGTAAACTAGCAATATGGAAATTGTCAGGATGCATGCAGCAAGGAGTTCAGAATATAAATCCCTATTAAAACCTGAAAACAGCTGTTTCACATGGGCTTTTTCCCACTTCACCTTGTATGTATTGCACAGATTTTGAGGTGAGAAGGGTACACTACAACAGATTATCCAGGCTATGCTGAATTCCTTTCCACAATTCTGACAGCCATCTCCAAGATCAGGGAAATGCAGATTTTGTTGAAAAACTGATGAAAAAGCTCCAAGTGATACAAGATGCATAAACAAAAAAAGGAAAGTTGTTCCAATGGCTAATAGACCATTTGGATGTACACTCAGGGAGTATTCACACCATCCACTGTAAATACCTAAACTGACTATAATGAGGGAATCGAACTGAGAGAATCACAGATGCTTTGGGTTGGAAGGGATCTTTAAAGATCATCCAGTCCAAACCCCCTGCCATGTGCAGGGACACCACCTCTGTGTCCATCATCTGTTTTAAAAAAACTGAGGAGGCAGAACAAGGAAGATGCATACTAAAGCTGATCAGATCAGCTCCAGAGAACACAAGAGGGGGCAGCATTTCACTGGGAACTGCTTGGACATGTATTGCATCAGGAGGAAACGATCCTGGAGCCACAGCCCGGGTGAGGCGCAGGCAAACCCCCCTTCAGCACAATCTGGGGGAGAGCAGAGACATCCCGGGCACTCGGGAACAGCCACGAGGCTGGCAGGGTGACAAGGCAGCAGTGGCAGGCAAGCGAGGTCACTCCTACCAGAGAAAATTGTCAGAGCCATAAATCCTTTGGATGAAATCTGACTGACCCCTGAACTCCAGCCCCAAACCTACTACTGACTAGTTTGTCCCTCCAGAAAAAAACAATTGCTGTCCCCAAAAGGCAGGTACTTCCTTCCTAGTGCACGATGAAATAATTTCACTGAATGTTAGAATTTGCAAATCTGCAGTTTAGGGGAGTTCACAGAGTTGCAAAGAATTATTTTAATGTTGTTTATATTATGGGAAGTACAAAAATAAAGAAAAGGGGCACAATTACTGTGATTAGTGCAATACAGGGGGAAGTGAAGGGTGGAAAAGATGACACAATGTGATCAACACAGAACATCAAAAGAAACTAATAAGACCTGAAATAGCTAACTTTTTGTGGAAGTCATGTTTTGTAACATCCTTGAGCGAACTTCATTTAAAACATCTTCCAGAAAAATTACTTCTCCTCTCCGAGTCTTCATGCCTTGAACTAGACCAAAAGACACATGCTGGCACCTGTGTTGAGAAGCAGCAGGACCAAAATTATATTTCAATTGAGAGAAACGTTTGCAGTGTTTTTTCAGAGCTGGATTCTCCATGAGGAAACAGCAATAACAGCTGAATAAATAACACTCCAACGTGGGAAGCTCGGTGATATAATCAGTAACTCTCATGTCAGCAACCAAGCTCCATACTTATTATATAATGGGAAAATTATGATCAGAGCTATGGTAGCCTGGTCATTTGTGTGCTCTCAGGAATCTCTTGCTACTAGCTTTAGTACAGAGGCATCAATGCAATAATTTGCAATAAATTGAGGAGAGGCAGGATGCAGACAGATCCAATTACTGTGGCAACAGAGATCTCTTAATATAATTAGAAAAGGAGTCATAATAATTCTATTGTGGCCACATTAAACTAAAAGTATAATTAATCATTGTTAATAATAAAGTATTCATTATTTCTGCTCGTAATAGTCCCAGGCATTATTCCTGATGCAGAATCTAAGGTAATTTTAGCACAACTTTAAGCACTGTGAAAGGAAGTGGATTGGTAATCCTGAAGGCTAAAACCCTATATTTAACCACAAAAGACATGCAGTCTGGCAGAGTGGAATATGATTTAGTCTGGAGATCCATTACTGACCTTTGCTCAGATTGCTAACAAGATTGGTAATTACAGTGAATAACAGCAGGGATACACTTCCCTGCAATAGATGCTTCAAGCCTGAAGCATGATTCAAACTCAGATACTGATCTCTGCTAAAATAAAATACTTCAAGAGGTAATCATTTAATATGTGACCACACAATATCCCAGAAGCTATGCCACAAAGTCTCTTAAAAACTGTTTCCCTTTTTCACATCAGGCAGTTATGAAAAACCTGTTAAATGAGAGACAGGGCTGTTTTTCACATCCTAAACACAAGGCAATGACTCCATTCACAAATAAATCAGACCAGCAGGAGTGGACACATAGAATGAAAAAGTTGCTAATAAGGACCTGAGGCCCACATTGCACGTAATTCTGAAGGTTTGTTTCTCTGCTGGACTAGTACTAGTTGAGTCCTGCAGGCCAAATGTCTGCTTGTATTCTGGAGTTCATTACTTGCACACCAGCATCACATCTTGTAGCTGGAGTTTCATCCAAAATGCCTACATGATGTGTGCTATAGCATGGTGGTGGATGGACACCTCTTTTGAGATTCTCCTCAAAAGAGCGCTCCACTGAAATTCCAATGTACATATTATATATATATATTCTTGAGGAACAAACCAAAACCAGTATATAACTACGATTTTTAAATACATACCTTTCTGCCCAGTCATAACCCATGAGCTTCAGTATTTGGAATAAGTGTTGAAAGTGATTACTTTGGCTTTTATCTGTCTAAGGAATAGAATTGATGCATATCAGAAAATACTGCAAGTCTGATAAGGAGTAGCTTTTAACACACAAACACACTATACAACAGTGCCAGTAAGTCATTACAAGCAAAATTAAGACCTACAATGACAAGCAAGACTTGAAAATCGTGACAGCTGGAATCTGTGGCAATGGGATTTTGAGTTATGTTAGAAAAATAAATCCACCTTTTCAGAAATGATTATTCTCAGTCATGAAGGCAAAGACATGAAGTGAAAAGAAACCTTAATGTTCTTTAGTTTCTCATGATCTGAGAGCTGCCCATCAAACAAAACATCTCATTTTCACTTCAGAACTTTGCTGCTCTTGTTATACCCCCGAGGTTATATCACCAAACTCCAAGGGTCTTTTGGCTTAGAAACAGAACAGCTCTTTGACTGTCTGCCTCCAGAACCTACTACTTTCTATTGTCTCCAGTGTGATTTGTAGTTTTACATCATAAAGCAGGTACATACTTTCAAAAAATGTATAAATGATCACAATTTCATAACAATGATGCATCTTGTGCTCTCTTCCACTTTCAGTTACACTCTCCTAGGAACTGAAGTTGTTTCTGACTGTATGTTACATCTAACAACAATCTTCATATGTGATTCTAGCTACAGCTGTTGCTATGAGGTTCATTTTCCTACCTAGCTGTTCCGACTGCCTCACTCAGACTCCTTTTTATCCCTCCTTAAAAAACAGTGCAGAGATAACCAAACAATCACTATTTCCTCACTTGTTTGGTGTTCTGGGACAAGGAGTGAAATGCTTATCTTGTCTTCCTTCTCAACTCTACCACTGTATCAAGCACCTGCCCCCTCTCTCCTAGCTCCTCATAACCTGCTCTGCTCCTAGGAATCACCTCTCCCTGCTGACTCACAAGCAAGGCTGATAAACTGACAGCTGATAAACGGACAGCAGTGGCTGGTGCTCCAAACAAGGCCTTCCAAGTCCTTTTCCACGCACCTCACAGTTGAGATGCATCCCTGCACAAAGCCAGACCTCTCTCATTAAGTGGCTGGCTTTAAGGTAGAAGTCTGCAGTCTGACAGCATGGATTAGATTTAATTCTTCATATCCAAAAGTATTTTCATCTCATTCTGGAGTGCAACGTTCAATAGAATCTTAGTACCTCTTTGATAACATGCCACGCATTTTAAAATGTTTTGAATATTTTGCTCATACCACTGCCTTTTTATGAAATAAGTAGGATTTTTTTAAAACCTAAATTGGTGAATGCACTGGTTTACAGCATTACAAGTAGTAAACCAATTTAGTGTTTTTCTAAAGAAGTTGATCTGATGAAAATAAGACGATCTTATGAAATAAGACTCTGGAGCCTCTAAATAATTTTCTTGTAACAAGATTAGGACTCTGAAATATATTTATATTTAATTATTAAAGACTAAAATCATTAGTATTCTCATTTAATCCCATGAAGTCCTCCTGCCTCTGGTAACACTGAGTAAAGTCCTAACTCACTACAAAGCAGTGCTACA
>WAAG01039264.1:0-15281 GCA_013390105.1 Tichodroma muraria | reverse complement strand
GATCGAGCGTTTCCGCCGAAGAATATCTCAGCGCCGCCGTCTTCTCCCAAAATCCCGCCAGGCTGACCGAGACGCGCGCGGCGTCCATAAAGGCTCAGCCACCCGCCTGGCCCAGGCTGGCGGGGACATCGGTCTGTGGGTGCCAGGCTGGGTTGCACCTGCCGCCCCACACCTCCCGCCACGCAGCTCCAGGTGCCGTGCCGTGCCGTGCCGTGCCGTGCCGTGCCAGGTGAGAGCAGACTCTGAACCACACCTGGGGCTGAGCAGTCCTGGGCACAGCAGAGGAGCTGCTCTCCTTGCCAGCCACCAGGCTGACACCAGAGGTGATGGTGGATTAGCTTTGTGAGTAGTGGGTGTATTGTAAGGCTATTGAAGTCATAGGGGGGAAAATTGTTTCATAGGTGCTGTTTAAAACAAATAGATGGGTAAAACAGATTTATAGAAAGGTATTCTAAGTCAAAAGGGGAAAGAGTAAGAGACACAATTAGAAATAAATCAAAGAGGCTGAAGGACTCAAGGACTTGAATATGAATAAAAGACGGGATTTCTTTATGCCAGTGCGGCAGACATTAGCTGGACATTGTATCTTGAGCAAATGAAAAAGGTTTCATAGAAGATTATCTGGCATCGTGGTAATTAAGGTCATTGGAAATAAAAACCTTAAGGTGAAAGTGAGGAGGATCACTCTCCTAAGAAAGTTTTGTCTTCAAGATGAGGAAATGCAGAAGATAAATAATGTCAGCTAGAAGTAGTTACCTCAACCAGGGAAAAAGAAACAGGGCAGTGCAGTTATGTGGTGAGAAGGCATACAGATTGAAGGAAGTCTGGCAATATTTAGAAAACCAAGAAGCGTTTTGCTTCTAGTTTTAAGAAAGATGATTGTATGAAAGATGGATGCAGAAGGAAGATGAGTAATAGGAAGGAATTCATGGGTAATTACTACAGTGGGGGAAAACAAACGATCTCATCTAGTGTGCCAACAGGCCAAGTGTATGGAGATGAGGGTGAAAGGAGCACAAACTTTCACTCTAGCACCCAAGTCATTCTGGAATACTTGCACTGAAAAAGGGGAGGGAAATAATTTACAATAATCTAGACAAATTTTGAAGGAAAGAATAATTAAAGATATGAGAATAAATGGAATAAAAATTAAGTATGCAAATACATGAGATGTTGCTTCAGCAGGATATCTTTCTCTGCTTCCCTTTTCCTTCAAGAAATGAAATGGGGTAGATGTAGTCTATTTGGGACCAATAATACCTGATGCTGTCCAGACAGGAAACAGCTGTTGAAGCGAAGAGCATGTGGATCAGGAGACAATGACGGAGGGGTGTTTCATATGGGAAGTGTCAGACTGAAGGAAAGTGCTCTGCGTGATTCATCAATGTTCCTGTCATCCTTCATGTTTTCATTACAGTGGTGTCATCAAGAGCACAAGCAAGCTAATGAAATCTGCTGTTGACAGAGCTGGGAGTAGTTTGTGTATTGGACAAACTGTGTTTCTCTTAGAATGGTTTAATGAAAATATAATTAAATTTAATAACATTAATGACATGCAGATATTAATAAAAAAATTTCTTCCATTGGCTATAACATCAGCATTTGGATAAGAGAGACTAGTTAATCTTGAGATGAGTAGGAGCTGTTTAAAAAGGGAATTTAAACCTAGCAATGTCAGATAAGTAATTTCAGAAAAGATCTGCAGTACAGTGTGTGATTCTGTCAGCCAGCCAAGAGTAAATCAGTGTTTGTAGTGGTTTAATCCCAGTCAGCAACTAAGTATCACACAGCTGCTTGCTTACTCCCCCCTGCCTGCCTCTCTTGGAAGGAAAACCTGAGAGAAAGTAAAGCTCCTGGCTCAGGTAAGAACAGTTCCATAGTTGAGACAAAATAAAATATACAAAATTGGGGCTTAGAAAATGGATGAGCCAGGAAAGTTAATACTGATGGCCAATGTCAGCATAAGAGCAAGTGGGTATAAACTGGGTCAGAGTAGCAAAACACCAGAACAGATCTCTAACAAGAGTGGAAGGAGCAAAATCAAGCCTAATGTCTGTAAAATTGAGCTGGAGGATTTTATGTGGAGAAGGAAATATGTGGTGTGATTGACTTCAGTGGCAATGAGATTCAATGGTCCCTTCTAGAGGCTTACAGAAAGTATTCTAACATCATTCCATAAATAAATATGCTAACATATAGCAATGCATACAGCCATGGTGTCTCCAACACATAAAGGGGTGTGGTAGAAACCACAGAAAGGGGAAATGGGAAAGGATGATGAAAATGAGACAACGCCTCGGTAAACTGGTTTTATAAAGGAGATGATTAATTAGGGACCGAATGAAAGTGCTAAAATAACTGGAGAATGGAATCTTCTTCCTCTGTCTTAAAATACCAAAAGCAAAACAATCAGCCAGATTGAAAGGTGGAACTTCTGGAAAAAATGAGATACAAAATATGTTCTTGTAAAATGCATATTTGAGTCACTGAGTCGATTTCTGTAGGAAGGCACTGGAACAAAAAGTAAAATTACATCTGTAATAAAAACGAGATGTATTTTTGAGTGCTTTATGCTACGTTAGAATTCATTAGCATCAGTAAATAATCTCAAATTTTGCACAAATTTCTTAAGTATTATGGACCAAAAATAATTCTAATGTGTTCTGGATAGGCTTTCTCATCCCTCAGTCTTTTTAATAAAAAATTTCTTATATCATCCTTTCAGACAGAAATTGCTGCTGTCAGAGGTGAGGCCTTAGCCCAGATGGTCGTGGGCTCATGTATGTGGTTTTACACTCTCTGTGAAGACACCTCCATCAACAGCCGGGGAATAAACCTTACTTTGTTACCTAGTGCTTTGGTAATTCTGGCTCAGCTCCTCAGAGAAACGAGTGCTGTGGACATGGTGTGCAGAAACATGGTCAAAGGCTGCTCATTCCAGATGAGCATTTACTTTCCAGAACACTCTGAGATCTTTCTGTGGCTTTTTAAGAGTAAATACAAGAAAGCTCCCTTTCCATGGCACAACACATATTCCATTGCTCCCAACTTTTAAAGCCAAGTGAACCAGCCCCTGCTAAAGGCCTGAGAAGACTGGAGCTTATCCCTCCTGCGACCCAGCTCTGCACCACCTTCCAAGAACAAAACAAAAGAGGGAGGGAGCAGAGATATTAAAAGAAACTGCATAAGCAGGAAAACAACTTCTCTCTGTACTGGGAGAGACCTGGCCAGCAAAAGCCAAGCTTACAGAGCAAGATATGATCTTCATTCCAGGGCAGAGAAAGGCGGGAGAGAGGGAACTGCATGCTCCGTGCACTCTCACCTACTCACAGGCCCTATGTGGTTTCTATAGCAGCACAATAGCAGACATTTTTCTCTCTCCACAAGAAAGCCTGAGTAATGTTCTGCAATTATATTAGTCTGCATTTTAATCAGATTTTATCTTCTTTTAAGCTTGCATTTTTTTTCCCATTTCCTCTTTATGTAATGGTACCAAACTCTAATCCAAGAAGTGAAAAGCTCAAAGGTTTTGTTTTTCATTCAGGGCTGCCCATCTGCTGTCAGTATTTTTTTGTGCTGGTTTGTGCCCCCACAGTACAAGTCGTTGTTCAGCACACAGAGTGCTGGTTTGATCTAAAAAGCAGGGGGAAAAGCCCCAGTGGCAAAATGTCTTGAATTAATACAATCTTCAATACTTCATTCAAAAATGCATATGAGAGAACATAGCAAAATTTTTGTTTGCCATTTTAGGAATGCCTCAGGATCTATATTAAGCCTTCTACAAACTATGGGATTAAAGTCACATTATCAACCTCTCTCAATCTCACCTGATGTTACAACAGACTCAGTTCATCAAGGGGCTAATGCCTGGGTTGCATTAGAGAAGGTCACTGACAAGTCCTGCTGTGCCAAGCCAACTGTAGGATGATGTTGACACTGACAGAGGAGTTCTGGGGCTGGTACAGTTTCCCCTAGTTGCTAAGTAAATAAAGAGCTTCTTTCATATTCATTCTACAAGTCTAACCTCTGCAGACCCTTTAGGTTTGTGGAGCTGTCACCCAGCAGTCGCATCCCTGAAACAGCAGAGAGGGAAGGAAGCGTTTTGATTACCACCTCCCCAGATTTCAGCTGGCACCTCTGGGCATGCAGCGACTGGGCAGCTGGAGAGTGGCCCTGGGTGCTCATGTCCTGCCCTGCTCAGGGTTTCAGCCAGGATGGCACACACCCTCACTGAACGTGGCTTGAGCTGGCCTTGTGCTGAAGTCATAAGACTGAAAACTTTTAATTTCTAATATAACTTCTTTAGCAAAAAGGACATAAATTCAAGTCATAGCTGCATACTACAACAGAAAGTTATGATGCATGAGTGTGTAGGTTGCAAAGTCAATTGCAGAAAATATAGATAATGCCAGAAATAAGATTGCCTGGGCAACCTTAACTCATCCTCCCACAGGCATATGCATTTTATTAGAGCCTTAATTGCATAATGTCCTACCATTTCACTGTCTCCTGTCTTACTGGCAGTCTGTCTTCTATTTGCCCATAGGAACAGGGAACCTAAATACACTTAAAGGTCTGGATGTTATTCCACATTTCTTTTAAATACTCAATTAATCAGCCCATGCTGCAACACAGGAAGTATCCATTTGTATAGGAATTACTAACTCTTTCATAGGCTTATCTTGGTGTATAGCAAAGATGCATGAGAAAAATTCAAACTTCAAGTGAACCAGACTGCCTGAGCCCAGCATGAACCTGCCGCTCCAACTCCTTCCAGTTGCTACCTCATCTTGAAGCACCTCAATAGTTTATACACCCAAATATTCTGTGGCAAAGTCCCATAAACACACTGCATTGAAGAAGACACTGCAGCCCTGAAGTTTCTGAGATGAGCAGTTCAAAAACAGGAGTCCTTCTCTCTCTACCTGAATGAACATCAAATCCCTCAGGACACTGGAACAACTTGGGCAGAAACACTGAGAGAACCACGTCTCAGCCTAAATGCCAGACCACATCTCTGAGCCTTCTTCTGTAAATGTCACAGCCCTGAGCCTGGGGCCAAGGGCTTCCCTAAGACCAAGGAGAAAAGAGACAACCTGAATGTGTAGGCAGCAAGCATGGCAGTAGATCATGTTAGGCCGAGTACCTGGAAGGAAAGGGTGACGGGATGGGTGGGAGTTCCCCAGCAGTACCAGGTCAGGTTTTCCAGGTGTAAGTGGTGCAGCAAGGGGCTGTGAGGGCAGTCAGGGGGGGGAAATGACAGTTTTGCAAGAAGAGAGGAGGAAGGACAGACTTCCTTAGCCTAGCAAATGGTGTCTGTGAGAGGAGATGGTAACCTCCCGCCAGCTCACACGAGAGGGATCATGGAGGAGAGCAGAGGCCCTTAGAGCAAGGAACAGCTCATCAGAGGGTTTTCATTTTGAGTGGGTCTTGCAGACCTTAAATGCCTAAAAGAACTAGGTATTCTATTCATCTTGCCTTTCAGTAGGAAATGGATCTGCATACCATTTTACAAATGCAATTGCTGTTAACAATTTGTATCCGTTTTCTAAAAAGCCTGAAACTATCGAGATTTCTGTAAGGAACCAGGTGATTCAAAACATTTTGTCAATATCCAAACTAGATAAACAATAAAAAAGTAACAGGGAAAACTGGAAGGTAAATTATTCCCACTTGGGAAACTAACAAGCTATATAGGCATGCAGACTATGGAAAATGCAGAGAGGAAATGGGTTATATTCTGCTTCACTGTGTTTCTGTATCATAGATTTCTATATTCTGTTATGCTTGAGGCTCAAAACCACTGGTGATACTTAGTGAAGGATGTGTTTTAAAGCATTTAAATGAGCAGGCTTTGCTGTCTACAAGGCAGTCTTAACAGTATTAAAAACATTTTATTCATCAAAGTTTCAGGATCGTCATTAGCATTCACACAATTACTGTGCAGGCAGATGACTACAGATAAGCAGCCAAAAATTGTCAGAGGAATGGCATTCATTTTTATTAGCAAAAAAATATGAGACTTTGCAGCTACTGCAACACCCAACATTTTAATAACAATTCATTTTTCAACAGTACACTGTTCAGCTGGCTAAATATGCACAAGGATTAAACAGAGGAAGCTTAAGAGCAGACTGTCATTTATGTTTGTTTTCTATAAACCCTTTGTGATGATGATGAACTGCACCACAACAGAGAAGTATGGTTTAGTGTTATTATATAGATGACTCATACAGCATCTACAGCTTGACAAGAGCACAGGTTTTTGGTTTCTATTTTTCCCCCTAAATAAAGCAAGTAGTCAGTCCAAAAATAGAAGTAACACTTGGAAGAATGCAGCTCCTGGAGGAATTACAAATTCCATCTACCAAAAACACAGAGGTTGGTATGCTGGGGCATCTCTGCTGAGAATATTGTGCAAAAGCCATTAATTCCTCATCTGGAATGTAAATCTATGCCGTCCAAATGGGATTTAAGTGTTTCAAAGTAGAACTTCAGTCCCTGGCTGGAACCAGATTTAACCGGTTGGGCAATTTTCATGGTCATTTTTGTATTTGCTTTCTTGCTCAGAGCCCAGAGGTATTTGTCCTGTGCTACCTGCAGCGCTGTGGCGTGGAATGGCTGGAATGGGTCCCCAGGCGAGGAAGGAAATGGGGCCTTGGTCCCGCCAGCCGCCAGCTTTTCTCCTCCTTTCACCCTGGCATGGCCTCCCCCAGCAGCCTGCGGGGCGATTGCGCGGCTGGCCAAGTCGAAGGGCACACCACTGCTGCAGCACATTCAATTGCACCTTTTAACCTATAATGCCATATTAATAATAAGATGGGAAAAAAGCATCAATTACAGATAGAAGGAAAATATTTCCGTGTGTTTCTTAAGCTACGACAGAGCACTTTTTCCTTCTACCCAAAATATTCAGGAACTCTGCAAAGAAGCAATCTTGTTTGCCCAGAATAGCCTGGAGACGTGTTTCTGTGGCTGAACTACAACTTACCTTTAACTCAGTCTCACTGATTTCTCAGAAACGAACACACAGATGTAAAAAGTCTCAACGTATGAATACATTGGTCATGTTTTCTTCTGAGTAAATCACACAAGTCTCCACCAAATGAGAAAGAAAAAGTGCTAACAGAGAGCAGCTTATTGTCTAACTTCTAGCTAGAAGCTGGAGAGGTAAGAGCCTCGGATAGGCTATGTCTCGATACCCCACACCCTGACACACCATAGCTTGGGGGGAGTGTTATCCAGCTGCCTAGGAAGTATTTGGCATTCGATCCAGACTGAATTTCAACCTGAGAGGAAGTTTCTTGTTCACACTGTCCAAAATAAAGCCCGTCACTACTATTTCTTGTTGGTCACAGCTGAAGATGTGAAAGAAAACCTGGGCCTAAACTAGCTCCTCTGAGAAAGGTCTCTCTCCTGGGTGCATGCTGGGGTAGCAAGTTTTGTTGAGAGTATGAGGCCCAGAGAACAAACAGCTGACTAAAGCCAGAGGGATTTCCATCTGGATCTGTTGGTTTAATGTGGGTTTTCCTTAATTTCTGGTTTCCATGGAGTGACTATTACGGGATGGCCACAGAAAGGATGCAAATACACCACAGCAATTGCCTCCTGTCCAGCTTGGACTGGGCTTGGTTTTGTTGTTACAAAACATAAAATCTCTGGAATGTAACCTAAACAATCAAGACAGCCAGTGGCTTGTCCTCATTTTAGTATTGCTCCTGATGAGACCTCACAACAACTCTGTGCTCTTTGCATCAGGGACATTCTCCTGTGCTTGGAGCACGTTGCAGAGCAGTGGCTTCAGGACAGCTTAGCTACCAGTGGGCTTTGTCTGACCTCAGGACTCCTCTGCCTTCACATATTAAATGGCAAAGGGAGGATTGGAGCTAAAGTCTCCATAAGTGTCAACCTGAAATACTGCACTTTAAATTTAAGATGAAGGGGCTTTTAAATGCTAAGTACTTCTCTTTATCCCTTTATTTGAGTATGTAAGAAAATGCCTCATTATATTCCACTGTACTACTAATGCAGCATGTGTTTTCCTAGAAGTTTCATTCCACTGTTGGTATGAATAAAAGTTTACATTAATTTTCATTGTATGGGAATAGAATTACAGACTACAGAATGCATTCCCATAGTCTGAAGCTGGGAAAAAAGTATCTAGAAAGTCTGGGAAAATTTATGCTTTTTCACAGTTGTGTTTATAAAACGGATTTTTTCTTTTATATTGGAAAGAAATTCTGGCCAAGACTGATTTGGGACTCAAGGCACTATTTCAAATTGCTGAAAAGAATACTAAGAATCAACATCAAGCTAGCTGTAAAGCAAGCTATATGCTTGCTAAGAGCAATAGAAAAGACTGGTGCAGTAAGTCAGATTTAAGAGCAGTTCCAATTAGTATCAACTACTGGAAAATTAGGCAGTGCTGAAATTTGATATGTATTGGTTTTTACTGCATTCTAGACAAAGGATCACTGTATCTGCAGGTCAAACTACAAACAGTGATTCTCCCCAGTAGTTATTGTCATCATCTTTCCTTAATTCCCATGGGAGTGAAAGGGAATAGGTTTTGCACACAAATAATTAGGAAAACCAGTCAAATAGGTGTTATTCCAGCCATACTACTTAGCTGTAGATGTAGATAACAGCTGACTCACTGCTTAAAATCCCATATTCTCAAGTGTCTTGACATCGAAAATAGCTGAAACCTCACAAACTGATAATAGGATTTCTAACTGAGAAAATAACTTTGCATTAATATTATATATAGCATGAATAGAACATTAGCACATAACTAGAATGTTTTTCACTTGCATTTGAACAGTAACTGCAATCTCAGCTGTTTCAAAATACGTATTCTTTCAAAATACCAGGAGGCAGTGGTACATAAAAGATTCATTCTCTTTTGGTCTATGAATCAGCTATGAAAAAACTGAAGTTGCAGTTCATTTTTCTGTCCTCTCAGCAAGCAGTACAAATACATTATTACTGATCTGGGAGAGATTGTAATGTTAACTCTGAAATAAAAACTCCTGAAAAAAAGTCAACACTCAGTGAAAATACTCCAGAGAAAAAACAGAGCAATTGTTACAATAAAGCATAATTTTCTCAAACTCTACCCATACAGTATTTTCTAAACCAACATCTATATTTATTGATGGACGTCCCATTTTCTTTGGCTACTAAATCTTTTGTAGAAGTGGAAAACTTTGTTCAAAGTTATAATAAAAGATTTCATTAACAGAAAGAAACCCTTTTTTCAAGACTCTCTGCAAGCTGTACAGCGTCTCATCTACACCAATTTAGCTTACAATTTTTCCTCACATTAGGACAGGTTGTCTTTTAGTTAGCAAAGAAGTACTATGCGAGGCTATTTTATTTGTCATCTCTTATAATTTTAAATAGAATACAGAGGCAAATTGTGTGAGTTTTGGTTTATCTTTCAGGCCTATAGCTCCACTAGCACATTAAAAATTGCCCAACGTATTCTCAGGGGAAAATCCTTTGAATATGATAAAAGAAGCATCCAACAAGTAGAGAATGGAAAACAAATTCTGCAAAGGAATTGAATCGCAGCAAGCACTTGTGATGGGGAAAAACACTGCAGGCAGGCTGGATATGGAAAGTGGGGCCGCGGGAAGAATGCATTCACACTACAATATTTTGTAGTCCATAATGCATAGGTTTCTTAAACAGAGCCATACAGACATACTCTTTGCAGGTAGTTGTTTCTGCTGTTACATCCGTGGCATTCTGTCGGTCGCCAAACGTGACAGCAATGATGTGCAACAGCGTCCATGGACTGAGAGATGAGCCTGCTGCCAGCCTCCCCTGCAGGCTCTGCCAGCAGCTGTGGACTCCTGCAATCCAAGCAGCAGAGGGAAACACAAACAGGATTCATTTGCTTCAGGAAACAGAGTAGCTGTTGCCATGAGCAGAAGAAGTAAGAAACCTGTCTCTTTTGCTTAGTTCAGCCCAGCCTCTGTCCATGGCCAGACCAGAAGCTCACTGACGTCACATGGGATTCTGGAGCTCAGTGGCCTTGCCTCAGGCTCTCCAGGATGTGAGTGCCCTCCTAGACCTGAGGTGCCCAAAGTTAACTTGAGTGCCACCACTGACAGCAGAAGGTATCAAAATGTAAAGAGAGGGCCAGCACCTTGAACAGCAGCGATCATGGGTCTGTCTCTGGTCACACTTCAGGATGAAACATGTCCCAGTCTGCTTGCTCCATCTTCCTGTTACCCAGCCCAACACCAGGCCAAGCCCAACCAAACTCCCCTGCCTTTCCTCACCCACCTTTGTCCCATACAAAGCCACATGCTGAGCTCAGCCCTCATGCTTGTCTGCCAGCTCCTGCCCTATGCCTTGAGCAGTCTGTTGGCATCCTGCGCCAAAAACATGGCCCCTGTATTGGTGGCACTGCTCCAGGCGTTGGTGCCAGGCCACCCTCTCACCTGAGGGCTTGCTGGACAAGAAGTCAGAGCTTCCCCCGTCCTCCACCAATGCTGATAGGACACCCCAGACAGCAGATGTCTGCCATCCCAGTGGTGCCAAGAGGAAGAGAGAGGCAGCTCCAATCTGGGGTTCACATCTGCTCATGCTCTTCTTACCAGTGGCATGGGCACTGGCACACTGTAGTGTGCTGTAAATGAGATGAACGGACAGAGCCTGAGGTCAGGAATCCCTGTCTCTCATGGCAAGTTAGTCTGTTCACTCTCACAAGGAGTTTTTTTCCTGATTTTTTTTTTGTTCCCTCAACATCTGTTTATGTATTTTACCCGGGTAATCGCCATACAGATCACGTCAGATATGCCGGTGGATTGTAGGTGAAACTTGTGGCTTCAGGAATGGCTTTGCTGGGGGATATATGAGGAAACTTAAGCATGACGGTGTGCAGGGCTGTTGAGGCTCCCAAGGAGAGGCTGCCAGCATGGGCAATGAGGCTGGATATGGAATATATACAATTTACATTTCATCACATATTACTGGAGGACATGTACTTCATGTCTAGAAAATGAAGCTGTTATTACAAGATGAAAACCCATACACCACAAGGCTTGTTTTTGGACTTGGTGCAAGGCTGTGCTCTTAGGAGCAGAGCTGTTGTGAAACAGTAAGGGACACGCTCTGATTCACCGTGTGATCCAGAAAGAGCTTCCAAACCATGGAGCAGTTGTTTTTCTTGTAGTATCCAAATGGCTTTTGTTCGCCTGCCAAATTCAGCTGACATGTCCTGCCTTGCAGCCCTTTGTGAAGAAAGAGCAGACCCAGATGGCACACAGCATAGTCACAGCTAAGGCAAGCTCCTCCAAGCTTAGACATACCTCAGCCCAGAGAGAAGAAAAACTGCGGGTAAAGAAATACAGTATCTTTCAAGGAGACAAATGGAAGCAATGTGTGTGTAACAAGTACTTGCGGGCTATGATTTTGTGGTGCATGCTTTTTTTTTAGAGAGCCAGAGTAAGATTAGTGTGGCTTTCCAAGAAACCCCAAACAAGACCACCGATACAATAAACATATGAGTTCTTGAATCAGCACCATTGATCCAGGATGTTTCTTAGGCCTCCTGCTAGTACCTTTCTACATACTTGCTTCTTGAAATCCCCTAATTTATTGAATAATAAAAAAATTATTCAATCAGCTTTAACAAGAGGAAACATGCTGTACACAAAAACAACATTAGGGAAAAAAAGGTGATTCCTAATTCATGTAGGTGATTTCCTAATTACAGAAAGCTCAAGACAGCCCTTCATTCTTTTCAAGAAAGTCAGGATGGTTCCCCCTCTCCTTTCTTCTTCCTTCCCACCCTCTAAGTCTGCTGATAGATATTATGGGGTGCATTAGCTGTAGCCACAAAGTGTACATTTCTAAGACATGCTCTGCTCTTCACCTAACTGTAAAATATGTAGTTAGCCCTCTCCAACTGACCAGAAATATTACAACATTCTTCTAGATGTTAGCTTCAATGATGTATTTCTTCAAGTTCTGAATTATATCAAAAGCAAGCTGAATTGCCTGTTTTTCCATTTTCCCCATCTCTGGAATAAGGCAATAATCTTTCACATCACCATCAAGTACAAAAGGGTGGGTGGATGTAAAGCACTATCAAGGTGAGATGCATCGGTGCTTTTGGAGTGCAAGTGAGACCAGGTTCTGTTGGCTAAGGATGAAAGTTGGAAGAGTCTTCTGGCAGTGAAGTCCCATGATTCCCTAGGAGGGATTAACTTCTATCAATTTGGCAAGTTGGCAGAGCCACCTACCAACAGCTAAATCAAGGATGAGGCAAAAAGCCTGGAGGCTTTGCCTGCTCTGTTGTTGGTGGTGGTCATCCTCTCCTGGGGGATGGCCAAAGCGCTTCAGGAGGACATCCACAGGACTTCCTGTGGCCCAGCAGAGCTTCACAGGGACTTTGCTATCAGACAGAGTTAGTAGGAAGGGTACAAAGCCAGTCCATTCCTTATGTCCAAAGGGTCACATCATGATCTTGGTTGAATGAATACTGATGCTGTGAAGTTTTTTAGACCCAGCTTTACTAAGACACTTGGGGATGGTGATGCTCAGAGACATGGGTCAGTTCTTTGAGTGCAGATCTTCAGCTCACTTTTTTCTTTTCAGAGGGAAGAATGATGGAGAGTGCCTATGATTGCCCATGACAGACGAGAGGCTGAAGTGCTCATCCAGAAAGCAGAAGACCTACATTCAGTGCTCTCCTTAGCCTAACATGAGTCAAAACCCTATCTTGCTCCCTTTCAGGAGTCTCCTCCAACCTCTGGACTGCATACTTCTATGGAGATAGGACATTCCATGCCTCTTTTCTCAAAGCAGAGTGATAGAACAAACAAGAAACAAGCTTAAGAGGGCCAGAGAGAGAGAGAGGGAACACTCAAGAAAGTGCCTCCCTGTGTCACCCACTATTGCAACATTCAGCTGAAGGAATGAGGCATTGGCTCCAGAAGAGTTTATATATTTTCCACCAATGCTTTACAGCACTAAATATTCAGAGGAAAAAAAAAACACCAAATGAACTACTAAAAACTATAGCTGTTATTTAATGAAATACAGAAGTCTTCATTGTCATTTATTAACTCTGAATAGCAAAAGGACTGGAGGAGCAGTATACATCCATTCAAGCTGTAAGAATAATTAATATGAACAGTCCTTCTCTTGAAAAAGAAAACTTTTCTAGAATGTCATATCCCATATGAGCAGAGGCAAACCAATGATTCATTCATACTTCAGGTAGGTGCTGCTGTTGATGAATGTAATGATCTATCTCTCACTAGAGGACAAACTGGATGCCAGCCCAAGCCAACCTGTATTATTGTAATGAGTCAATATGCACCGTGGCAGCTGTCCAGACCTCCCCTGGAGCCCTCTCATGCTAGGTGGAATCAGGGGTAGTCCGAAGACATGACTTCACAGACCACTGCTGTGACTATTACAGTCACAATGTAAGATCTGCAGTGGCGATAACTGGGGTTCAAAAATTGCCAGCTCAGCAGCAAGGCGGCCTAACAGTGATCACTTTGGGGGGATGGGTAAAATTTGTTAAGGTCATGAGCAAGTGCACAGATTTTGTGATGTTCTTTTTCTCCCTCTGCTCCAAATCTGCTTTTGAGAACAGCAGGGGATAGAGACTGACAGTGATCCAGACTTCTGAAATGCTTAGAAGGAGTGAAGGTCAAGTTCAACTATCTCTTGTTTGATAAGCAGGGAGCCAGTAGCCAGGATATGGGGCCAGTGCAGTGTGCCTGCATGTGTCTTGCACCCCTGGCTTGCTGCTAATGCTGCCCTGTCTGCCAGACATGTTTAATGCTGCTCCAGCTCATTTTTGGAGGCTGAGGCTTTCTATTCATTTTCAAATTTCCTATTAAAAGGACAGCATTAGGTTTTACTCTTGAATCCATTTTCTGTGTACTCAGAGATGTCGCTAAACATTAAATTCACAGGAACCACTATACTTGTATCTTAAAGTCTGCCTTGTACCTGAAACCTGAGAAATACCATCTCGGAAACAGTTGAGTTAAATAAGACAAAAAATACACAGAATAAAAGGTCCTTGTACTTATTTTCAAAGATCAGTGTATATTCAACATACTAGAACCCTGCATAAAGGTTAAGTTTTATAGCAGGTATTTGAATGGAAATAAAAATGCTTTAAAAAGCTGTGTTCAGTGGATAGGAGGACACTCAGTAAAACTAAAAGTAAGTCTTGCAAGGGCAGGCAACAATAAGGTAGCTTATCTTTTAGAATTAAGCTTTTGTCCTCTGAGGTCTACAGGTTAGTGTCTTGGGAATAGAGGCAAAGAATACCATGGAATAGTGAAAATCACTGAAAATCAAAAAATAGTTGCTGTGTTACACTGATGTTCCACATTTTGAACATATCTTCAGAAAGTTATTGCTTAAGCAAAAGAAACAAGACGGGTTAAAAATCTCAACAACCCCAAAATGTCTCAAAACCACATCACAGAAATTAATGTGTTAACTCTGGAAGCTGTTGAGATTGAACTTGCAGGGCATGAAGTAGCCACAAAGCCTTTGAGATTACCATCTTTTAGGTTAGACCCATTTTTGATAGTAATTCCCACTGTGTTTACAAGTTGGTTAATCACTACTAGACAGCTTGAATGCAAAGGAGAACTAGAAGCTGGGGGAACTTGTAAGACAAATTTCTGGCTCACAGGTTTTAAAATGAGCAAGCAGGAAATGTAGAGAATGAGATCAGACTGCTCAGACTCACTGCCTTACTGGCTGGAATGGGAAGAGGAACAAACACTGGTAAAGAAATACTTTACCAGTATTTAATATATACTGGTAATTAATTACCAGTAAAAAAGTACTTGTAACTTAGCATTACATTGTTTGGTAACTTCTCTACCAACTTTAATGTAATACTGATGTTTTAAAGCAAATAAAGGAAGACTTTTTAGAGGAATGTGATGCCAAAGCCTCAGAAATTACAGCCACATAAAAAAGAGAGGTAAAATAACATAGCAATACTCCTGTTACAAAATGCTAGGAGGAAAATTACAGGCAATTTCAGTCCCATTGCTATTTTCTTTACTGCTTTGAAGGAATGCAGTAGATTACCTGCATTAAAATGGCAGGCTTAGAAAATGGTTCTCTTTTACAGGCTGCTATAGCCTCAAAGGCCTCAATGCCTTTGGAAATGTCCACACAGCAAAATAAAGGACACAAAATAGTGTGGTAATCCTCGACAAGCTTTTATCTTGCTACTACAGATAACAATAGCATCAAAACCACAGCAAGTAGAAAGG
>WAAG01039254.1:0-16878 GCA_013390105.1 Tichodroma muraria | reverse complement strand
GCTCTGCTGGCATATGATGTGGTCTCATGCTGAGCAGCCTTCCAGATCTGCGTTCATGTGTAGACTGCCTGTACCCTGTTGCTGCTACCTAGCCTGGCTGCAGGGCCAGTTGTTTGGCTATCTCAGTCTTGTAATTCTCAGGACCATCCGCTTATAATGGGTAATGAAAGAAAAACGTGGACATTATGCAGATCTGTAATACACAGATGTTTGACCAGGTAGCTATGTAGGGGAAAATGGTACTTACCCAGTTTGGGCACTACATAATTTTAAGTTTTATCTCATTTGAATAGAATAGAACAGTGAAAGTAATACAGAACTTGGTTTTTCAGGGAATCTGTGTTTCTTGTGTTTGTGGAATGTTTGTGATCTCTAGGATAAGGAACAGAAAATTGATGTCACTGTAGACATCCTTCCAATCCTAATCTAAAATCTTTGGTAATTTTCCAAAGCTGAGAGTCTGTGACTAGATGTGTGAACAGATCAGGGTTGTATGTCCCATCACTGTTAGAGGCTCAGTTCTGTAGTCTTCACAATGCTTTGTCCTTAAAGTATCCCAATAAGAAAGTAGTGTGTCATCCTGCAGGGAGAGATCACATGGAAACTGTAACCATGAAGAATGTTTTTACAGAAGTCTGTAAATGAGCTCTTGGAGTCAAGGGATCCAGTTTTGAAGGCAGAGATGTGATGAATCCCAGATTTAAAAATTTTGTCTTGAACTTCTTGATATTCCTGAACAAGAGTCAATAAAACTTTGTCACATTATAAAATTCTTGTATTGAATAAGACTTTTCTGCTGATACATCTCATAGTAAGGCTGTTTAGTAATTGTGACAGGCATGATCCAATTTATTCTGAAATCTATGATTTATTATGGCTACAACTCTGTTATAATGCTCTTAGTGTAGACATCCCCTTAAAATACTTTTTTGAAGGGAGCAGGAAAAGCATTAATCAAGAAGAGCTGACTCAGTTGAACATTCATGTGGAATAAATCCTCCCTATTGTAGTTAGAAATGGTCTTTTCTCTCATGGCAGGTGTTTGAGATGGATATTTCAAAACAGCTTCATGCCTATGAAGTAGAGTACCACGTTCTTCAGGATGAACTACAGGAAAACGTGAGTCCCTGTGATGAGGGTGAACCTCTGGAGAAGCTGGAGAGGGCAAACAATCATCTGAAGAGGCAAAACATGGATTTGTTGGAGAAGCTACAGGTAAATGACTTAGGCTACAAACTCATGGTGCCATCCTTTCTATGATTCAGCCAACAGAGGAAAAAGTATTGTTTTAAGTGTATGTGAGAAATCTTCTTGCTGCAAGACCTTGTGCAGTTGAACAGTTCTCTTAATTACAGTGATTCACTTCTGCTAGGCATACTTACAACTCCTTTGTCGCTCCTTGAACTTTTCCTTCTTGATTTAGATTTCTTTTTTCCTAAAATCTTTCTACCCTTATCTGCCGTAAAATCTTTTTGCAAAATTTGTGTATCTTACTGAAAAGTGAGTTTTCTGTCCCTTCATCTCTCTGCTTCCCTATTGGAAAGTTTTAAAAATAATCAATAGGACAGCAGACTTGTTTTGTCCAGGCCTTTGTAGGTAGTGTTGTTTTGTTTCCTTCTGCTGAAACTCTTAGTCCTACTTTTGGAAGGTGGTCTCTCCTAGCAGACCTGATTACATCTGAAAGCCCACCAGACTTTGCCTGGTGAAGTTGTGCTTTAAAAAAGCCCTTCCTCCTCCACTATTTACCTTTTGTCTCATAGCTTGACCAAGACTTGTTTCAGTTGTAATATATTGTATTTTCTTGCATTTTCTTGAAAGGTAAGTTCTTGTTTTTTTCATCATCAAACTACTTCTTGTTATATTTGTTAATTTGAACAAACATTGCAAAGGGCTCAGAAAGCACTTTCAGCTTCTGAAACATGAAAATGGAAGGAAAAAAAGGAAAGATCAAGTCTTCATTATTTTTGTGTTTATGGACTAAGGGTGGTGCTGTGTTTTTTCGATACTGAAAACAGGAATAACTTGAACTTTTTACTGTTACTAATTTTTTTTTTTATTTTTCTTTATTTATTTACTGCAGCTGTGGCTTTTACCTCTGTTCTGAAAATGCACCTAAGACATAGAATAATTAAGTGGTTAATTTGAAAGGCTCTATAAAAGCTTCTCTGTTCTTTCAGAGTGCCTTACAATAATGCATCTTTCTCAGTGCTTAACCTCTTCACCTTTTTGTTTGCATTCGTTCCTCTGCTTGTACCCTTTCCTAGGAACAATCAGAATTCTTCCAGTTCCCACAGAGGAACTGCTGCTGCTGTGGTCCAGGGTTTCTTTGACTAGTCAAAGGAAGCTGTAGGTTTTTAAATGGAGAATAGGGAACACAGTCTGCTTCTAGACTTAGTGTTGAGGTTGTCTTTCCCTCCAACCTCTCCATCCTTCTAACTTATTTATCACAGAGGGTTCCCCTTGTTTCATCAGTGTCAGACAGGTCATGTCTTCTAGTGCTACTCCAGCTGCTGATTTCCTTTTTCTCCCTCTGGCTCCAGTTCCATGTTACTCTCAGCTGTCCCTTGCTTGCTGCAACTCGTATGTCTCCTTCCCTCTGTAAAGCTTGGAGAAATTCTTCAGACTGATCTGGTCACTATGAGGAGATTTTGTGTATGATACACAGTATGCATTCCTTGTATTGTCTGCCTACACAGATGTCTTTTAGAAGTAGCTATGTAATTATTTCCTTAACAGATACTATAACATTATATTAAAAGAAAACTGTTCAGAATGTATTATAATGATTATTGTTTACAGGTTGCTCACGCTAAAATTCAGAGTCTGGAAGCCAGCCTGGAGACTGTTTTGACACGAGAGAACAAAATGAAGACTGTAATTCAGTCCCTGGAACAGGAGAAGATAACATATCAAAAGACTCTTGAGCAGATAGTGAAGTATTTGCCAGCAGAAGTGTTGTCTGACTGTGAACTGCTCCTGAAGGAAGTAAACTACAACCCAAATAATAAAATATGGAGTAAGCCATAAACCAGGGTTTTCTAAGCAGCATTTCTTCAAAAACAAAAAGGGAACGAAAAACTGAGTATGCTGCTTTCAATAGCTACTTAGCAATAGGCAATGGTATTACCCAAAAATTGTGCTGGGACACTCATAGCTACAGATGGGCCTTCAAGTGTCAGTATGCAAATTCAGGCTATTAATTTTTTTAAGATTATGTAAATAAATCACAAGAGAGAAATAAAGGATTTTCACATGTGAGTATGATGAGTAGGTGTATATTTAGAGTTGACTTAAAGGAAAGGAGAAATTGGAGTAGACAAAGATAATGGTGATCTGCAAATTCACTCTGGATGTGCTTGTCTTGCTTGTGAAAAGAGGATAGTGTGTCTTTATATATATGTATATTGAATATGTTGACTAATACTTGAAGAAAAAAAAAGGAGAATGTAGTTTTCCCTCCAAAGAGCAGCATGTTTCACATCTTCTGTGGAAAATTTGTGTGAACTCATGCGTGCCTCTCTTTTAATTCTACTGACATTGTGAGCACAGACCAATAAGTAGAAAAAGTATCATGACGTGGTTTGCACAGAAAGAGCTGTAGTGCCACCCGCTGCCTGGGCTGTACCAGTCAGCAGTGTTAATTCCGCATGCATGTTGGAACTGGAAACAAAAAAGCATCGCATGCTAGCTCCGCCTCCGTAACCCGGAGCTGAGGAATAGGTGTCTGCATGCACTCACAGAGCTTGCAAAGGCAAGAGCTAGCAGTGACTGCCACTTCCTTCCTGACCCGTTTGCTTCCACCTCTCCTGGGGCTGATCCCGGCGAGGAGAGGAAGGAAGCACAGAGGTGGGATGGGACTTATCCTGATGCTAATTTTCTACCAGAGACTTGCCTGTTGTAGGGGTTAGGTGTGTCAGGGGCTCTCATTTAACCAAAGAAATGCTGCAAGAAGCCTTGTCCGATTGTATCGGGATGCAGAAAGCTGTTTTAAATTTTATTTGAGAAGAAAATTGAGGTAGGTTGCAGGAAGTGTGAGTGCACAAGAGAGGACCAAGCAAGTCTCAGATCTTATGTATCTTTCAGTTTTCACATATACAGTGGCTATACATTTCAAAGGGGATCCAGGCACAGTTTTAATGATACTTTCCAGGCTATTCCTGTTTTAATACTGCTTTGCGGTCTTCTTTTTAAAACAAAAGTCATGAATTTGTGTGGTCTCGACAGAAGGTGGGATAAACTGATCATTTCAAGGGAGAAATTATGTTTATAGAAGTATAAAAAAAGTTGCATATAGAATTTGAAAATGTTTTTGAGTGGAATTTTTGAGAAGGCTTAGACAAATGTGTAATAGACAAGTATTTTGGAGTACATGTCTGAACCCTTAATTGCGTGTTACAGTGGCTCATGTTATCTTTCTGTTTATACTGTATTTCAGGAAACACTTATTCTTTTTAATAAGAAAACCAATTAAGCAAAGTGCCAAATACAGCAGTGTTTTTTCGCATAAGATTGTCCAATTTAGAAAGCAAGGACTGAATATCACTGCTTTCTAAGTATTATGTTTTATGTTACCATAAAAGTGAGGAACAACAATGCTTATTTGCTGCACACCGCTGTGGAACTCAGGGGCTTCGGCTCTCCTGGGTTTTTTGTTGTTGTTTTTTTACTTCCATGATGTTTTATTTGATTAAACATACTGATTTACTTAACAGTCTCTCTTTTTACATTGGGGTGAAAGGTCTTAACACTGTGTATAAAATTATGTCAAACCTGGTCTAGATACTTCAAGAATGTCATATTGTGCTATATGGGAAATTGCGAAGTGAAAAAAGCAGTTTTTTGCAGTTTTGTTCAGAGTTTTAGCTGATGTGTACATAAAAAACTAATCCCAGGAACTGCAGCAGCGTCTATTACAAAGAACCAGGATTATTCAGATACATCTTTTTTTTTTTAAAGATGCACTGAATGAGCTTTATCCTCTGTTTCACTTTAAAATTTTTTCATGTAATGCCTGGAGAAATTCCAATAAATGTCATTGCTGCATTTCCCATAGCCTCTGGCTAGTTGTATTTTTCTACACTTCAAGTGCCAATCTCATTCTCAATAGTATCGTTCACATGAAATATGAAAAAGATCTGGCTTTAGTTTTTAGTTGTGGGGAAAAAAACCTGCAGGATTTGTGAAAGTACACAGAGTACAAGGATAGATGTTCTTCTCAGGGAGAATAATCTTGCATTGTTCTTAACTGAAGGTGAAATTTTTTAAAGGTATTTTTGTTCTGCAGCAGTTCAGTTAGTACATGCGCATGTTGAGAATAGTAATTTGATGAACTTTGTGTGTCTAGCTTTGAAGGGAGAGGCGAGTGCAACAACGCATGGCAATAAACTACAGAAGTAAAACCACAGTGGGGTAAGGGTCTCATGGTGCCAGGGCACTTCTGATAATATTTGTATGCTGAACCCAAGAGTGCCTTGTAACTGGGTATCTCTAGGCTGTGTAGATTGAAGTCTGCACTCAAGCAGCTATCCTTCAGACCGTCTTCAGTTATTTACTGAATAACTGGCTAGATTATGTAGAAGGCTGAACTGGATGTGTGTGTCCATCTGTAATGTATGGACAACTTTACAGTTGTTCCGTGCAGTTGCACTTGTGCAGCTGTGAGGAAGGAGGTCTTAAGGTGCAATGGGCCAGAGGAAGAGCTGCAAGGATAACTGCTTGGGAGAAGGGGCATTTCCTGGGATCAGAAGAATTGCTTTTCTGTTTCTATATCTTGTTTTTCTGATGGGAAAAAAGTTTTCAGAACAAATCTATTGTTCTCTCTGAGCTAAGCACAATAGACCTCTCAGTTTTTGCTCTCAACTTGTGGAGAACTAAGTCATGAGTGAAAAGTATCTGCTGTTTTCAGAAACAGGTGACTTAGACTGCTTTCTGCTGGTAGAGGGCTTTTTTCAAAGTCTGGGAAGACATATGTCCTTCTAGCTCGCAAACTGGCTGGAAAGTGAAGAGTTCCACTTGGCAGGGATAGACCTGAAATAAGTCAGTCTGATAGGAAGGGCTAATGTTGGAGACTCTGGTATTCACTTCTTTTATGGATGGAAAACCTGGCCAGAAAGTTGTTAGTTGAGTTGTTTTTTTTTCTCCTACAGAGTAGAGTATTTATTTCTCTCCTCAAAAGAAGAATGTTTTATTTAAGGTACCTGAAAGTTGCGTTTGTTCACTTTTGTCTAAAAATAGCATTTGATTTTACTGAAAATCGGCCTTACTTGAAACCACAAATCTAGTTAATCTTAAGTGGTTTGATTGTGCCCTCTTCAACACGACGCTTCTCATCTCAGTAGCAGTACAAGAAAGCTGAACAATTTGTAACATACAAAAGAATTTCAGCAGTTTATCCAAGAATTTGATACCGCTGCTGTGGTCCAGAGGGTCTGCATCTGGACACTTAATCTAAACCTGAAACCGCATAGGTATTAGTGTGAATAGCCTTTTCTGTGCTGAGGTGAATAACCCCAGGCGGTGTTAATAGGGATTATCCAGTCAATCTTTGTAGTCATAGATGGGTGTTGACAGGCATGTACAGGCTGTAACATGTCAAGGTTTATGCCAGGCTACAATGTCTTTTAGAAGAATTGTAACTGATTCTGTATTTCTGTGCTTCATCTTTTGCTGTCAGTGTTAGCTCTTGAATGCATGTAACATATACTTTTCCTTCTTCACTCTTTTTAGTGACTAGAAAAAACAAAATTTAATGCTCTTTTCAAAAATGACATATCCAGTGTTTAGCTATATCATTGTTCCAGTGTGTAAGAGAGAATTCATATGCCTAAAGTTTAACATGTTAGCTCACTCTGTCTGAAAGTCTGTTGAGCTCTGCAATGACAGTAAAAAGCTGGGCAGTGAAGCAAAGATTATCGTGTGCCTTGAGCAGCTGATGGGTTGTGTGCTTACTGGCTTGCAGTGTAGTAGAATCTGGACAGACTGGCACTTGGTCTGTTTGGTTTTATTTTAACGTTGACCTTAATTTTGGACCAAAGGAGGGAGCTGCTAGCGCTCCTTCAGCAAAATGTTATGTTGGTGTCCCCTTTGAGTTGAAAAGTCTTCCAATCCTTAACTGTTCTCTTCAGAACCCTTGCTCAGCAGCCACTTTTAACAAGGGATTTGGGAATTGTTGTTTTTAGTCTTATCATAAAAAACTTATGGAGCTTTTCCAGACTGTTTCTGTAATCAAATTGCAGCTTACTCAATGTCTTACTCAATTTCTCAATACTCAATATCTTCACTCTGATAAAGGGAAGTAAGAAGGTTTTATTACATAGGTTTTATTTTTGGTGAGAGTGTGTGCTGAGAGATGACACAAGTGCTATCCATCATTTCTTGCTGGAACTTACATGGGGGAAAGTGTTCAGTGCCTGATGCACCCCAGAGTGTGGTTGGCCCTTTTGCTATCATGGCTGCTGCTGGCTCAAATTTAACTTGCTATCAGCCCAAATCCCTAGATCACTTTCTGCAGGACTGCTCTGCAGCTTCTTATCCCCCAGTTTGTACATATGACCAGAATTGCCTCATGGTAGGTAGAGAATACAGCAGTTACTCATGTTAAATTCCATACAGTTGGTGGTTGCCCAGTTCTGTAGTCTATCCAGATGTCCCTTTACCCTTGAGGAAGTCAGCAGCTCCTCCTAGTTTGATATCAGCAGCAGATACGGGGACTAGAGATACCCAGGGGGACAGTGTGAGGTGGAGATCCAGGCTTGCTGGAGCCCAGAAGCAGCCACAGTAACAGTGTGCAAAGCCTGGCTTGCTGAACACCCGGAGCCAGTGTGTGGGAGGCTCTGGGCAGGCTGGCCATCACCTCCATGCTGCATGTTCGGGCCCCTGGCTGCAGGGAGGCTGAGCCTGGCCTGTGCACTGCGTGCCCGTCAGTCCCGTGCAGTTTGTGCTCCCGAATGCTGTCTTCCGGTTTAGTGTTATGTGCTGGCATAGCACTGGAATGCAAACCAAACCAGAGAAAGTAGGGATGGGGGGAGATGTCCTTTAAAGTACACACCTGATTCTAAGTGCCATTCAGGACTCCCTCCACTGGTACTGCTCCTGCTCTTGCGGGATACCAGACTAGT
Source organism: Tichodroma muraria (assembly GCA_013390105.1). Lineage (NCBI taxonomy): Eukaryota > Metazoa > Chordata > Aves > Passeriformes > Sittidae > Tichodroma > Tichodroma muraria. Next base: position 8,761 of record WAAG01039254.1, on the reverse strand, counting down.
TCTGGGTGGAGCTGCTGGGCTGTCTGCATTATCCTCTGCAGCAGTCAGTAAAGGATGATTTTTTTTTTTTTTTTCCCAGTGCTACGAAAGAACATATGCCTTAATTTTTGTTTTTTTTTAATGATCAATCTCTTAAAGTTGGTGTTCTGGAATAAATTGTAGTTATTAGATTTGTGTTTGAATATTGCCCACGAGGTGTCACTGTTGGTTTTATACATGCAGCTCGTGTGTGTGTGTGTGTGTGTGTGTGTGTGTGTGTGTGTGTGTGTGTGTGTGGTGGTTTGGTGGTTGCTGTGACTCTTTGGAGAGGAGTATGAACTTGGTCTCCTGTCTGATGAAGTATGATGCTCTATTTGCATACTGTTTGTAATAAAATGTCATTATTACAAACAGTGTTTGTTATATTATTACAATGTTTGTGGTCAAAGACTTTATTATAATGAGAAGACTTACTAAATGACATATAGGGCTTTGTCAGAAATGGATGTCTTACGGTGTTTCATCTTTGCTCTCTTGCAAGAGAATTATGGAAGCACTTCAGTCTAAAACAGGCATATATTGTTCCTAGTAATCTGATCCCACGTGTCTCCTTTTGTACTGTTCTGTTTGGACAGAATTTGTGTTTCTCGAAAGCAGCATCGAGTTGATCTGGTCTAACTGCTGTCTGATTTCACACTTAGTCTGTTTTTGTCATTTTGAAACAAGGCTTCCTTGCAGTAAGCTTTCCCATGTCCACTAAATCTTGAATCATCAGTTCTTTTTTCCTTGTTTTCTTTTAATTAATCTTACTGGGTTTCAGTGGTCAAATGGAAGGTGAAGGATTTGCTCCATTTTTCCTAGACCTACAGAGAAAACATTATTTGCTGCTTCCATTTTCCAGTTAACACATTTTCCTTCCAACGGCATTGCTTTCGTAGTGAGCACTGTGCTCACTCTCAAATGTGAGGACATGTTCAGATAATGTGATGTTCCAACCACCCAGACACAGCTGTTCCCAAATGCATCTGGACAACAAGAACAAGTCATGTTTACCTCCTGACCAGAGTCCCATGCTCAAACCATACTTAGATAATTATGGCATCAGCAATTCCGTGGGGACCTCTGGGCATAAGCAAAAAAGACCACAGCTCTTGTATGCATTTGCTTTTCTAAAAGCACCAAATTATACATGGGTCTAATGGGTTGAAGGTGCTTAAAGCAGGGCCAGTGCACTTCATGTGCAATATACCATCATTTGAAAAGCTATCACGTTGTGGAAACATCATTCAAGTGCTAATTTAAATAATACTAACATCTGAAACGAAGGCATGTTCTGACATTTATAGGTTTAATGTCTATTTCTGCACTCTACCAAAATAGATGGGCTGTGGGTGGTTCTATGATTATTGCTGTGCATTAGCAAGACAAAAATTGTGTAGGCAGCTGCTATTATGCCTGAGTAAATATAGATGAGGGAGAATCTATAGAGTAATTTTTTGATGTCACATGTTTATTTAAGATATAATTAGGAACAGCCTTAAATTCAGTGCTTAAGGCTTTGGAGAGGGAGACAGTGTCTTAAAAATTCAGTGACCAATATGCCTCCATACTGCATAGCCTGGGGTCCTGATAGCAAGGATGGGGTTACACAGTTCTGGGAGCAGTGATTCCCTGCAGCCCTTTGCCTGCTGAGCAGTCACAGCTATTGAGGTTGGATGCATTGTCAAGCCATCATCCTGACCAAAATTTATGACCTTTGTATCCTCTTCCATTGCAGGGATCCTGAAAACTTCAGAGGGCTTTGATAGGCTGAAACGTGTATTTTTGCACTGACTTTTGGTATTGCATGTTGTGGAAGGAGGAAAGGTAGCAGTTCTTTTGGAAGAACATAATTTTATCATGTTTTGCCCTGGACAAGTAAAAGCTATATCCTTCCTACTCTAAATAGGAAGGGAAACGAGGAATGCCAAGCCACTACTAAACTGCTCACAGTGGCATAACTGCTTCTAGTACTTTATAGCCTTAGCAGGAGGACAGGATCTTTTCTTCTGTTTAGGCCAGCTGGCCTCCACATGTGTAGCCACTGTAGTCCTGTTTGCATTCTTCAAAAAGGGTGACACTTCTGACCATTTCCTTGGCTTGTGGGTGATGTTCTTACCAACCTCAGCCTGCTGGCTAAACATAACATCTAAGCTCTTGTGTTTTCCTAAAAAATGTATTTCCATCAGTTCAGTGGACAGCAAGATTGCTTTCTGTCTTTTGTGAAAAGGCAGAGAGCCTTGTCTGGCTGTTCCTTGGGGTTAGTTTCCATGATCCTGCAGAAATTGTGCGCAAGCAGTGCCAGAGGATGTTTCGTATGCCTGGCCACAGCTGGCCAATCATTAAAAGGTCCAGGGCTTGGATCTTGGTTACACCTCTAGTACATGAAGGTGTTGCGTTGTTTTTTTTTTTTAACTGTCTCTCAGTTAAAAGATCTTCGCAAGAAGACAGCCTGATGCAGTTAAACAGCCCTGGAGGACACTTCATCTGAGGAGGCTGGGATGTGTAAAGTGGTTGTGTGTGGGAGGGCAGGAAGAAATGGAATTAAGGTAGGAAATCATAAAGTAGATGTGACAAACACTTTTCCTTTTATAGCAGCTTATTTATACCAAAGCTTATGATAGCGTGTCAGTTTTTGAGGAATTCTGGCTTCTTGACATTTGTCTTACTTACCCCGTACAAAAAGTATATATTTTTCCGAGCACCACCTGCAATGATCATAGCATCCTAGAGAGCCAAAGCATTCAAATGGTGCAAAGCTGCTAAGAGAAGAAATCTTCATTTAGGAAACTATATTTATTTCTGATGTAACAGAGCCTAGAGAGATGCTAAAACATGAATCTCATAAGACGGCAAAAGATGTGCACTGTCCCAAAAATTTACCATTAAATCAAAGAGGTAGGAAGAGCAGCATCAGCTCAGGGCAATTATGATCAGTTTAGGCAGATGCACAACTGTATTGTAAGTGCCTGTAGAGCTGGGATGGTTTGATTTAACCTTCATCAAGCTTTTTTGGGTCAACACTGACTTTGTAGAGACACCTCCAAGGAGTAAATCTTATTCATTTAATTTTGATGTCCACCTTATTCTGGCTATGATAAGTCCTAAAAAATTTACTCCTTCTTTCTCTCCCATCCACTGCAAATACCAGCAAGAAAAGTGGTGCAGCACCTCTTTTCATGCCCTCTATATAATAGCCTAATGGTTAGCACAATTGTTAAGGAAACAAAAAACATGATTTCTGGTCAAAAGTGCATCTTGGAAAAAATTCCAACAGTGGAAACGTAACATGGACATCTTCCAGAGCCTCTTTGTTTATTCTTATGCTTGAGACATTCAAATAATAAGCAGGACTGAACCCTCAAAGGATCTCAATTACCGACCCTGTCCCCCCCTCTCCCCCCCCCCAATTTATGGTGTGCTTTGAGGGAAATTATAATGAACATGCTACTAAACAAAACATGAACCCTCAGGCTATCTAGGCTGTGGCAGATCCTCTGCTCCTTTGAGTGTGCTCCCTCCCCTGTGTGAGCTTCCATCCTGATAGGACTTTCCAGCCTATTCTTGCTCCCAGACTCCTAATTTGGGATCTCTAGTCACCATGTTGGGGAGGGCAGGAAAAGAAGAGGGAAGTGTGATGCTGTCACTGTCCCTCCACACATGCCAAAACTGCTGTTCTTCAACTTCAGTGTCATCCAAGCTAGTAGTTTAAGGGGGGTTTATTATTATTTTCTTCCTTTTCCTTCTGCTCATCTCAGGGGAGTCTGAGTCTGAAGAGAGTCACAGTGTAAACCTCTGTAAACTGTTGTTCATCCTGTGTGCAATAGGAAAATGAATAGCAATAAAACTTTGCCTGGAACTGGAGTGAAAGGTGAAGGAGGATTTGCTGCTTCCTGAGGCTGCAGGGAAAGGTGAAGGAGAAGGATTTGCTCCTGCTGCTACCTCAAGTAGATGGAGCATGCTGGAGCCTGGTTCCATATATCTGTCATAAAATAAATGTGTGGTCTATCACCATCCATTGTGTGTGCACAGCAGCACACCGCTTCAAATGCAACTAAAAGTGTAATGACTCAGAGGCATGGAAGGAAAAGGAGGAACAGAAGAGAAGGAGGGAACATACGCTGCAGGAGAAGACAAGGGCTGGGATTGCATTAGGCATGTGAGGAGAAACCCATGCCACTTTTCTTTACCTGCTGGAGATGCCTGTACCCAAAAGGTCTGGAGTCAGAAATTGGGTTGAGATATCTCTCTAGAGCTCTGCCAGCAAGTTTCTCCAAGCTGTAAACATTTCAAGATATAGTGTTTACTGCCTTTTCACAGTAACAATGTAGGGAGGAGAAATTACCTACCAACAAAATCCTTTGTAGCCCTAAAGCACACTGATGGCACCCGCAATCACTGTTCCCCACAAACAGGGTTCCTTTTTCCACAGGAAATAAGTCACACATTAAGTTCTGCCACAAACACAAAGTCACTTTAACACTGAAGTGGATAACCCATTTTCCTCTTCCCAAAGAGCAAGTTCAGCAAGTTCACTTAAAACTTCTGATGTCCTGAAAAGGAAGAAGTGAGCTTTTGAACAAAGATCCAGTGCACAAAATCCATGCATCTCTTTGGCTTAGCCTCTGACCTGCAGGTGAAGAGGAAGTCATGTTTTCAGAAAAATCTAAATGCGAAGTCAAGCAGTTGGAGCACACAACCTCCTTGGCATTAGGTTTTTATAACCCTCCAAATGTAACAGCACCCTTATGGTCTGATTGTTGAACTTTTATTTTTTCTTTAATGTCAGAATATGCATTGATTTGTGCATGTAAATGATAAATATAATTTCATTACAGAGGAATCAAGGATGTATAGCATATTTCTTTGATTTTGCAGGGCCAATAAAACTTGTGTACTGAGAGTGGCTTCCCTTAGTCATCCTTTTAGGGAAGCTTTTATTACTTCCTTTGCCTTCACATGAAAAGCCACACATAGTCATGGTTATTATACCGTGTAGGATTAACTGAGCTTGCAAAGGTTTGGGATGTTGAGCTTTCTGCAAAGTCTGCTACCTAAGTATTTAAGCACTCTTCTCGTTTACATAATCTAATTGTTACATTCATTGAAACTATTCTGTCTTCCAAATCCTACATCTGATCTCCACTAGGCAAATGTCAGAGCAATTAGGTAGAATTGCATTAGATGTAGATGGGAGGAAAAAGAAGATCACCTGTTTCTCAGCAGATTTTGCAGCCCTTTAACCACAGGCAGAGCTGATGTGATCACCAATCCTATCCCCTTATTCCATTTTGCCCCTAATAGCCATGGGAATAAAGAAATGTCAGTAAAAGTAACCATTTCACTCAATTCTTTCCTGATCACAACCTGCACTAAAAGCTTTATTTTCTCTGTGCTCTGCATGCTGGAGGAAAGACAGAAGGAAGCCAGATAGCTCACAGAGGGCAAGGCTGTGGCACACCACAGCTTCACCACAGCTGTGGCAGGGAGGGATAGAGGAGCAGGGCATCGGGCTGAGACAGAGATGACACAGGCAATTGAGATATGAGGTAAACTTCAGAGAAAACAAGACCACGTTGACGTGCCCTCCCTGTCTGCCTCCCACCCCGTGCTCCTTATGCTGCAGCCCTGAAACCTGAAGTGAAGGGGCAGGTGCGGGCGGTGGTGGAGCAGCAGCAGAGCTCCACAGAGGAGTGTGGGCAGCAAGGTGGGCTCTTTAGGGGTTCAGGAGCACTCCTCAACCTTCCTCTTTCACCAGCTCTTTGCAGCCCTCTGATGGTGGCTGAGATAGGGCTGTGAAGCAGGAATGTGGCTCTGAGGAAAAGGAGCATAGGTACTGAGGGCTTAGGGAGAAGTCTTGGGGAGGGCACTCGTCATGGATATGGGAAATAGGCAGGAGGCAGCTGGGAACGTTAGGCTTTGAGAGAGGAGAACAACCTTTCTTTAATAAAATGGATGGGGAAGGCAAAAAACAGAATTGAAGGAGCATACATGTGGGTTGTGGAAGAGGTGTCAAACAGGACATCAGTGTTTCCCAGATGAAACTGTGCAATGCCCTCTCTGGAGTGTGAAGTTCAACAGGCTCTAGTACTATTAAAACTAAATAAATAGGGGGGGAAAAAAAGAAAGAAAAATATGGTCATATCTGATAGCCGTCATATGACTCTCATGCTATGGAGTACTTGATGATGGTGATAAAAACTGCTTTTTTTGGAAAACCTTTGACTGTGAGAGAACTTAGTAGGAAACAGTCAAAACTGTTGTTCTTAATTTTATCTCTATCACCCAAATAGAAAAATAATGCCAAAACCAAAAAATAAATATTAATAAAAAAACCCCAAAGCCAAAACCCAAACAAACACGCAAAAAATCCCCAGAATTTTATTCATTCCTTTAACAAAGAGAGTTATGTGTACCTGCTGCTAGGTTTTTGGAGACTGAAAAGACTAATTAATCCAACCCCCCCAGCTTTGTGTAGATTTGTACAATACACACAATAATAAAATTTTATAGAAATTTTTGGTTAATCTATGAAGATTAAATTAACCACAAGGCTGTTGGCAGTAGTACCTGATTTTTATCACTTTGATTTCCAGATGAATACATTCCAGGGACTCCCGCTGACTGGAGTTACCCCTACTAGGGTTTGTCCTGCGTAGCCATGAGCTGTCACTTCAATACTGCCACTGAGGTTTTCCTTAGAAACTGATGACTGGGAGCTAATATTAATGGGAATCATTTTAGAGCATTAAGCCATGACTCAAATTTCTTAAATCCAAAGGAGATTGGTGTATGTGAAGAATGATTGGTGCTAGGAACAGGATTGAAAGGGAAGTACTGTATTAAATATATACTTAAATGCTTCATAAAATGCTTAATAGAATATATACTTATTAAAGTAGATAGTGGTAGAGAATAGTCTCACCTGAAATAGTTAGGTAGGACTAGAAATCTCAGCTGTGTCTTGGATGTCCTTCAAACTGCTGCAAAGAGAAAGTCTCATCGCAAAGGAGGTGGGTTAAAGGACAGTTATTGTCCACATTTACCCCACATTGCTTAGGAACCTATTTGAGTATTTCTATGCACTCTCTGCAGGAGGGGAAGAGCGGCAGAACTCCAGAGGATAATCCTGGCTTTATGTTATCTTTCAAGTAGTTTAGTCTAATACTAGAATTACTCCCTGGAGGGACCTCTCTTGTTTCACTAACTTTTGAAGAAGTGTTAAATTAATTGGGTGTGCCTAGCTTAGTTGGGTAAATCTAGGCCTAAACTATAGGATTTCCCTGTCGTTGAACTGGTGCAATTGTGCCATGCTGTGTTGCAGCTGCTGAACTGTTCCTGGTTTTACAAGTCCCTCTCAGAACCTTGGTGGTTGTGATGCCTCTGTGTCAGAAGCCTTCTGGAGCTCTAGGATCTCCTCAGTTCTCCTTGCTGTAGGTGGGTTTTAGTTCTGAGCGGTTTTATGCCCCAGGGAAAAGTAACAGATCTCACCAAAACTCTTAGTTTTCCAAATGAAAGGATGTAAGTACAAGAAGTATTAACAAAATCCTGCTCACCAGGGTTAAATCTCTGCTGCTGTCATAGAATTTCTCTGAATAGCAGAACTTACCTGTGCTGTTCAACACAGCTAGAAACAGCAGGGTAAATGTTGCATAAGGATGAATGCCAATATGTAATGCAGGTCTTTTAAAGGGTATCTGTTGTATTAGTACAGGTTATTTAAACAAGAAGCTTTTCCTCTGGGTCCTGAAAACAGCATAAGAAATTTTAAATTTTTCTCTTATTTATTTATTTAAGTTGGGTTTTTTTTGTGTGTGTGTAACTTATCATGTTTCTGTATTTCAGGGCTGGAATATAATCATAAAAGTTAACACAGCTCTTCAGATTGTTCTTCTTTCTGTAAGCATGGCTTCATAATGGAGATTTAGTGGGCTGTAAACAGGATGTCATATGGTGCTCTCTGTCAAAAATTAATGATGGCAATGAAGATTAAATTATTCTTCCGTGAAAATACAGCACATACACAGGGAGATGTTTGCAAGCAGGCTTAAAATAGTCCATTCCCTGAGGACAGCCTGGGAGTTTACTGGCTGCTCCCTGTTCCTTGTGAGCGTCCGGGTCTACCACAAAGAGGAGCTGTGTTTAATTCCTGCAAAACACTGGGACACAAAGGGAGGCTTTTGTTTCTCTGCCTTCCAGGTGGAAGCTGTAGTCTGTGGTGCCTGGATAATCTGATAGCTACCTGTGGTGTGCTCCCAGTGCTCCAATTTGCCCTGCTGGCCTCCATTTGCTGCCCTTCCTTGTCAGAGCTCAGAGCATTTCAGTCTGTAAGGATTCATTGTGAACCTGACTGTGCATGTTGAGGTGGGTGGAAAGAGGGGGAGAAGGGATTTTCCACAAATGGAATCCAAAAGCCTGCAGCATATCTATGAAAAAGGCTTCCATTCCATCATCTGCTCCTGATTTTTTCCCCTAGATGCAGCATGAACATGTCAGTGAGAGAAGAAAATATTACATTTCCTGAGACAGGTTTGTCCTGATGCTGGCTAGCATGGATAGCCTGATGTGCCAAGCAAAGCTGTTTCCTGTGAGGCATGGTTTTCTGTAAACGCAGCTCTCAGGAAGCCTGTGGGGCTGCTTTCTATTTCATTTGTTGGCGGTAGATGGCTGTCTGCCTCTGCAGAGCCTCAGACCAAGCCAGAGTATTCCCCAAGCTGCCTGCTTCTACACTCCCTGAACCTGT
>WAAG01039250.1:0-30559 GCA_013390105.1 Tichodroma muraria | reverse complement strand
CCCAAACCAATCCATGATTCTATTAAATAATTTTTAAACTGGGCAAACTTTGAATTTGCTGTGAAGAATGTTTTCTTCTTGAAAGCAACTTTTGCATTGATAAAAGATGCAGATATGAAACTTTGAGGTGTGACTGTGCTGGTGAGGAATTGTATCAATTTCAGTGAACTCCACACCTGGGCAGGAGCGGGGCTTGGTATGCAGGGCTGGCACTTTACATTTGTAAACTTCCCATTTCCTCCCCTGCATGAGAAAGGTTTAAAAGATCTTTTACTGTCTTGAGGGTAAATACCCTCATTTACCTTTCATTTCTGAAACGGTAAAACCCAGTTCTCACTTGTTTCTCTTGAAGTGGATCCAGCTTTTAATGTGGACAAATGGAAAAACCCTTCCCTGGCTCCCCCCGGGAAGGGAGGCTGCAAACTTCCAGCTTTGGAAACATGGATTTTTGTTCTGTCCTTTTTAAAAAGGAATTGCGGAAAACTAAAATTTTGCTGTAGAGTTACGAGAGACAGAATTTACCCAGTCTGTGCCCTTTTAAGATAAAGGAAATGAAGGAAATGACAGTTTTCTTCTGCATGCTGCTTTCCACTTGTAGCATCTGCAGTGTGCAGGTCCCAGTGGAGCTGGGGATGTGCCTGAAGTTTCGATGTACTGATGCTCTTTCCAGGACATGGACTCTCCCTGTCAGTGCTGTGCAAAGATGTGCCCAGGAGCACAGGGCTGGGAGTGCTTGCTTGAGCACTCACACATAACTTTGGGAGCCTTGCTTGTGAAAAGAGTCATAATGCCCTATTTATTTAAAATTTTATTGGGGGGATTATATTTGTTAACTGAAATGGCAAATCCAGCTTATGCAGGGCTGTAAAGTACCAGGAACCCAGGGCTGGTTTGCTATTCATCACTGTGAGTGAGATACTGATACACTTAAAATGTGTATGTGTAGCTTTTATCTCCAGTGCTTTTTAAAGATCTTTCAAAGGCCTTTCCCAGCCCCTCTGCTGGCACCTTGCCTCAGTACACCGTGCTCATCAGTATTACAAGCCCGCTGGGGCCGTTGTGTGCAAAGCTGCAGGCGCAGCCTCTCTGCCTGCTCGTGCTGCCGGGGCAGCCACCACCCCATCATCCTGCACTCGCTCCCTTTCCAGGGGTGTGCAGCCACAGGGGAGCCTGGCTGGGACCTCTGCTTTGGTGATCTTCAGCAAGGAAAAAGCTTTTCCTGCACAGTCTGGTCTTGGTTGTGCCGAGCAGATGCACACTGGCTCAGGCTGTGTCCAAGGAATCGGCACTGGTATAACAGAAATGTGATTTTAAGAAACTTGGTCCAGTTACGTATGTCCTTCCCCTTTCAGGGTATCACTTCCAGCAGGCAAATGCCACGTGACATCCATCTGTGTCCACATAATTGCGGGGTGTGTGTCAGCACAGTGTGATCATTTGTTGTGTGCATGTGACATGAAAGTAATTGGGTTATGGTATCCAAAAGAAACAGCCAAAGAGGAATTTTCCTGCCATGTGAGGTGAATATCTTTGTGTTGTTTCTAAATGATGGGAATAAATGCAGCATTGAAATAAAATTTCAGCTAGGATAGATAGCACCAGTTCTGCAGAGACTGGCTGGAGCTAATACATGGGGTTTGGTGAGCTCAGGCCTCGTACAGACTCTCCTCTGCTCCAAGGACAGGCTGCAAAGCACTTTCTTCGAGTTATTCTTGAAGAACCCCCCTTTTGTGGTTTCTATTAGAACCTCTAAGGTGGAGAGATGGACTTCCAGAGGTCCGAGGGCTGGAAAAAGCCCTCCAAAGCCTTGGGAGAAGCACACATTGGCTTCTGCTCAGAGATGACTGATCTGAGACAGCTGCAGGCACAGGCAATTTTTCAGGGGTTTGATGCCAACCCCTTTGTCCCCCTCCCTGCTGTGACTCACTCGGATGCCTTGAGCATTTTGTGCCCAGAAGCACAAAGTCCTTCTGCCCCCCAGAGCAGTAGATTCACTAGGATACATCTTCTGCAAAGATAATTTGGGTCACATCTGTCACAGGGGGTGACAAACGGATTTATTTCCTTTGTTACGGCTTTTGCCATGCAAACCTCTGAGACTCTTGTGCTGTAGGTTGAGCAGCAGTGAGATGCAGAGCCTGGAATGGGAAGCGACACTGAGCAGCCTCCACTGTGCTCAGCAGCGTTTCCTCCCCTCCCAGCCATCCTGCTCCTCATGCCTCTCCAAGGCGAGGATTTGCGGCGGCTTCTTCCCTGCGAGGTGGCTGCTCCTCTCAGCTCCTGGAGTGGCTCCGTGTCCTTCCTTGAGCCTGGAACCAAGCACCAGATTTGTGGTTAATACCCAGCAATTGAGGCTGACAAAGGGCCTCAGCTCTGGAGAAGCTGTGGCTTCCCCTGGATCCCTGGAAGTGTCCTGGGCCAGGCTGGATGGGGCTTGGAGCAGCCTGGGACAGTGGAAGGTGTCCCTGCCCATGGCTGGGGATGGCACTGGATGAACTTTAAGGTCCCCTCCCACCCAACCCCCCTTCCATGATTCTAAGATGAGGTGTTCCTGAGTAGGAAAGAGGACAGCAATGGGATGCTAATAGAAGCACTTTGGGACTGGGAGGAGCAAGTTATGATTTAGGAACTTGCTTCTTGGCGTCTGCATGGAAATGTCTGTTCTGGTCATGCAGAGAGGTCATGGAAAATAAAGTGACTGGTGGGTCTGTCCTGTGTGACTGATGTGTTAAAGATGATCTGCGCCTTCATTAGCAGCACTTAGTGATGGAGGACACCAGAGGACACTCAGGGCGAGGACAGGATTTTTAACAAGTAATTTAGAGCCTGTCTGCATTGCAGGATTAGCTGGAGGTCTAACTTGAGAGCTGCCAGTAACCTGACACTTGCGGGTGTCTGTGACTGGAGGCAGAGGGTGTCTGGGCCGTGCCGGAATGATCAGCTGGAGCTGCTGCTGATCACGCCATGGGGCTGGGCTGGCTCCTCTGAACATGCCGGGCAACTCCGGGGCTGGGTTCCAGGCTCGCTGCTAACACTTGGAACTACTTGGGAGGAGCTAGTGTAAGTGTAGATAGCTTCAGCCGACAGTGGAGTGAGGACAACCCCACTGAGAGCTGAGACACCTGATGGAACTCAAAAATCCACTCAGAACATTGGGAGATAGCGCATAGCAGCTCGCAGTTAAATCCTTTTCTTTTCTTTTTTTTTCCTTGAAAAAAATTCTTTCCACAGTAGCAGACTTGCAGCTGTTAACTAATCCCATAACAAGTGGCATTTAGCCACACATTTTCCAAATTAAATAAGCTTGCATGTTGGACTAGTTTCATACCCTGTAATACAAATACTTTCCCTGCTGGGGAAAAAAAAAAAATTAAAAGAAAAATCCTCTCAGGCGTAGGAAGAGCGGGGAAGGGGAAGGTGGGTGTGCACGGCCGTGTCACTACTGCTGTCCCTGTCAGCGCGGCGGTTCCGCGCGGAGCACCGCGTTCACTGGAGGATCTGATGGGTTATCAAGGACTGCTCATGCTTAAATTATTAGTTAAGGCTGTGACATTAAAGAATTGTTATTTGGTCATGGTCTCATGGCTGTGTTTTGCCAGGAGGTGTTTGGAAATTCTCATCTCTGCTGTCACGTAATCTGTACTTGCCCTTTTGGTGCTTTTTTTTCCTGGTCATTTGAATAATGTTTTCAGATCCTCAGCTGACTCCAGGCTCGACAGCTTTGGGCCACAAGCAATTAGCAGCACATATTGGTAGAACTTAGGCTGGATCTATTTTGAGGGTGTTTGAGAGCACCTCCTCTACCCCCCACCTGCTTCCTGCACATTTTTAAGAATCCCATTAAAAATTTTTCAGGATCCCCATCCAAGCCAAATGCATTGTTTCCATGGAAACAATTAATGGGGAGAGCAATTTATAAGACTGATGTAAAAAAATGAGCACTTCATCAGCCCCCCTGCTGCTCTGATATACAATCTCGAGGCAGAGGCCGGGTGAGGTTTGCATAAGTGATATCCTTAAAAAAGGGGGAGACAGAGAAAGGAGCCTGGGAGTCTGCCCGTGGCACGGTGAGCGATGCCTATTGTGCTGCACAGGCATTATTAGCTCTTGGAAAGGACGAGGTCTTTCAAAATGCTTTTCCTTTAGAGAAAGGTTTGTTTCCTAATCCCACCCTCTGCCACAAGATACAGGGCTTGGGGTCGTGGCCAGCGATGGAGTCATGGCTGGGGATGGCCATGGCAGTGGGGTCCCTGTGTGGGACCTGGCCTTTGATTAAAAGGCTTTCAGGAGGCCCTGGTTAGAGACCTGCCTTAAGAGTGTTCTCTTTGTTGTGTTTTTAAAATTATTTTTTTATTTTTTATTTGATTTTAATCTGCCACTTGAGCTTTCTCCCAGCCAATGTTTTGCATTGATTTTATCAATATATATATAAAACCTAATCAGAATTTGCTGTTTAAAAAAGAGAGTGAGCAGGGCACCCACAGCAAAGGCCATTGTTCTGGACAGGGGTCTAAGTAGGATTTGGTTTGGAATTTCCTAAGGAACTTATTTTTTTGGGAAAAACTAATAAAAAATCCAGCTTTGCTGCAGCAAAAGCAGGAATCCTGTGTGTCTGTGCTCTGAAATAATGTGGCAGAGGTTTCAGAGCTTGCCAGAAAGCATTACCTGAGAAAGGAAAACCTTTCTTGGATCTGGTTCCATACGGAATGGGCTGGGATGCAGCCATGGGGCTGGGGGGATGGAGCAGCCTGGGGAAGTTCAGCTCAGGGCCCAGCAGTGCTGATGGTCTGTGTAAGAATGAAATGAGTAAAAATCATAATCAAGCAGGAGTTCTTTGCTCCTGTTTTCCCCGATTTCCAAGGGTTTTTCCTGGCTGGGGGTGTTTTCCTGCAGAGGGCACTCGCCATCCATGAACAGCACCCGCAGCGAGGCTGCGTCCGGCAGCATTCCCTGCCAAACCCTGAGAGATGGAGAGAAAAAAATGTAAATTATGAAAGCAAATGATTCCCTGGTAGTGCACAAGGCCAGCGGGAAGAGCCCGAGATTTAAGGAGGAAGAAATCCAATGTGGGGAGCGAGAGGCTGGAGGGGCGTGGGGGGCCGGGGGCTGCAGTAACGGGAATCATAAAAGGAGTGGAAAAAGGAAAGGCTGCGTGTCTGGGTTAAAATTTAATAGCAGTGGAGATGAGAGAGGCAAAAGCCTTAATTAAGGCAACATCCCAGAAAGGGAAAAGCCAACAGAGTGGGGCAAACACAAGGAATTATTTTTGGTTTGCAGCCCCAAGCGTGGGCTGTCACAGCGCTGGGAAGCAGCCTTTATTCCGTGAGCTTTTCCCATGCTTCTGTATGGGAAAGGGACAGACTTACAAAGAGCTCAGCCGGGGAAGTATCGGGATCTCTCTGTGCGAGGCTCTGAAGTACATCTCTGAGAAAGAAATACTCGGCAATGGAACGATAAAACAGTTTAGGAATTAAGTATTCTGGAGTTTGTGGAAAAAAATCTCATATTACCAACAAGCTGCCCTTGAAAACAGATTATAGAAATTGTTTAGGGTTATTTTAAACCCGGGTAGAAATGGTCTGGCACCGTCTATGCCCATCACTCATCTGAGGTGGAAAAACCCCCATGGATGTGTTCCAGTAAATAGCTCTAGCATTTTATTATTTGCTTTTATTACAGCAAAGGAGCACATAAACAAAAATATCCTCAGAGCCAGCTCTGCAAATGTATGTCCGGATATCATAGAAATCCATATTCCAGAGAATTGCTGATGAGAATTGTGAATTTATTTTTAAAGTTTCTTTTTGCTACCTGTTTTAGTCTTTTTGTTTTGGTTTGGCTTTATTTTCTCTGCAAATATTTTCTACTTTTCTTTAAAAAAATTGGTCATTTTGAAATGGAATGAGAGTCCTTTTATTTTACCAAGGATGATTTTTTACAAAACATGTTTGAACAAACATAATTTACAAAGTATGATTTTTACGAAGTATGACTTTCATTTGCTCTAAGTTACTGATTAAAATATTACTGCTTTGAGTAAATTCCCTCCTGTTGGTATATCTGTGCTCAGTGTTGTGGGGAGGAGGAGTAGGAGAATTATTGTTAATAACAAATTTTGTTTTGGGACGTTCCAGTCCATTTTTAAATGTGTGGTTTGAGCTCTGTGGAGCCAAGTGAAGTGAGAAAGAAGCAACCCCAAATGGCGGAGCAGTTACTGAACGAGGGGCTGGTGGAGGGTTGTCAGATTTCTGTAGGAACCTCGGGCAGACGGAAGGCACATCCCATCTCCCCACTGGAATAACCCGGCTGGTTTGACACACACAAATTACAAACACTTCCAAGTCCCGAACAGAAATCAGCGTTCAGAACGGTGCCGTTCCTTGTCAGTCGAAAGGACTCGGAATTTTATTTCAGTAGGTTTTACCTGTGGATTTAAGGAGGTGACTCAACCTGTTCGGAATTAGGATGATGTTATTGGAGCTCCTGCCTTTACATTAAATGTACCTGTTCTAGATATGGGTGTCCTGTTCACAGGTTTAGGACTCAGCTTTAAGAATTGGTACAAGTTAAAAGCAGGCACAGAATATTTCAGTCCCATTGTACCTTTTCTTAATAAAATTAAATTGTTTTAACTAATTTTGCTTTTAGTTGTGATTTGATAATAAAACCTGTGCCTGCTGGATTGATCTCCACTTGTATTTTAATATTTAAAATTGTCCTGAATGAAAAGGAGTGTGGCTGCTTGTAATTTCATGGTATTTCTTCATTCCCTAGTGAAAAAATATAAGTGAACAAGGAAGTAAAAAGGACTTCCTTTTTATTCCTAAATATAATAATTACTAGGGAGCAATTTTTATGTGAAAAACGTGATTGTTCATCATTTTTGTGTGGATGTGGGATTTCCTGAATGACAGGAGAAACAGCACCATGTGCTTGTTTTTGATAGATCTGCTACAGAATCTCATTCTTTATAAATTGCTTCCCCATATACAAATTATGTCTCTATTTGTATGTTTTGCCAAATATATTTGTTTTTATCTTAATGTGAGTCTCATACCTGTATATTGATAGAAAAGTGCGCAAAAAGCTGTAAGGACTGACTCCTAAATAATCTCACAAAGGAAAATATATGTGAATTCCAGTTGCTGGTTTCTCAGGGATGCAGAATAAAAACAGAGTTGAAATCTGCGATCCCTCCTTCCCGAATAGATCCGTGTGAGCAGCCTGGCCACGGGAGGAAGCGGCTGGCCCCAGACAGTGGCCTGGACAGTGGCCCGGACGGTGGCCCAGGGGTGTCCTGCAGCGTCACTCCCCAGCCCAAGAACCACCTCTTGGCTTTCACCTGACCCTTCCTATTATCTCCCTTCCATCTCACATTCCCTCTTGTACAGATATTCCCATTCATAAAATCTTTTCCTGATTGTGGCGGTGAGGGCTGGGGTATATCAGGAATAAATAAGATCCCAAGCAGCAGCTATTCGTCAAAGCCCTCATTTCCTGGAGTTCTGCCCTGATCCCTCTTGCATGCATCGCATTAGAGGGCAAAATCTCTTCTTATTTATTTTATACTTTCTTCTGTCGTTTGTTAACATCAGAATGCTGTGGGTGTGCTCAGCCCCGGGCTCAGGCTGCCCTGCCTGGCAGTTCCGCTGCGGGAACACGCGGCTGGGGCCGAATCCTGAGGGCCGGGGTTGTGGTGATATCAAAAATCTGTTCAAACTCGCCCAGTCCTTTCCTGTCTCATACCAGGAGCTGCCCTCACTCCCTGCGCAGCTGTGGGGGTACAGGGAGCTGCCTAGGAATCCCCCGTCCCCTTGGTGGGGATGGGAACCACCGGCGCAGTCCGTGCTGGAAAACGGCCCCTTTGGCACCGGCTCAGCCAGTGTGCTCACTCATGCTCCCTCCGTGCCGAACTGGGAGGCATGGAAAGGCATCGGGACTAATTTATAATGGTGGGATGAAAGTAGTAATTCCCTTCCCCTCTTTGCTCCGTTCCATTTCAACAGGGCTTGTGTGGATTATTTCTGTTTGGCTGGAATCTTTGAAATTAAAAAAAAACCCAACAAAACAACAAAACCATATGCAGTTAATTTTATTTATTTTTAATTTTTTATTCTGAGTTCACGTTTCTAATCTTCCAGAATATTATTTGCTATTATTATCATCTGCTTTTCCCTCTGGCTTTCTCCCTCCTTTAGTACCTGTTTCCCTCTCACCCTGCTCACTGGATGGGTTGCATTTTCTCCCCGAGCCGAAGCCGTTGCTCCCTGTGCATCAGGAGGAAAGGATTAGCTGTACTTCTCTCAGACCTGAGGCATTACTATTTCTTCCCCATACTCAGCATCCAATTGTCTGGCTCTATCTGGGTCCTAAATCCATCCTGAATTGGTTTCCTAGCTGGCAGATTTGTGTTTTCCATCTTGTTTTGGGACCTGGCTTTCATCTGAATATCTCAAATAATTTTCTATTTTTCCAAGGAGAAGTTTTATTACATGCAGACAATCTGTATATGACTAGCGAAAATGAGAAGATAAAGGGTTGATTGAAAACATGTCAGATTCTGTTTTTTGCCAACAACCCCGGGTTTGATTGTGGAGGGAGCAGTGACAAACCCTTGTGTTGGGAATGGATGGGCTGGCATTGGCCTCTGGGAGAGAAATGGTTAAATTATGCACTCGCTGGAGTATGAAGGCAGTTCTTCTTTGCTGACAGATAGTTTGACCAGTGTCAGGTTATCCCGATGCGTTCAGCATACCTTCATTGCATCATAAATAAAACAGACAAATTACTTTTTTTTTTCCCTCCTAGGGTGGAATAAGCAGGAGGAAGGGGAGGGATAGGGATCCGGACAGATGGGGGTTCGGGGGGGGTGAAGAATTAGAAGGAAAAGAAAAAAGAGAGAGATCTTTGCAGACACTCTATGAATCTCTGCTTGGCAGCTGAGAACAATGAGAAAAGCAAGCAATTACCTCGAATCCTTCCCCTTATCCAGACATAGGAANCTCCCTCTCTCCCTCTCTCTTTCCCCCTTGTATATCTAATTTAATTCTTCAAGGCATGGCAGATGTAACAAAGAAAGGAGGGTCTGTGTGGACGGGCCACTTCCCAGTGCAGGACGAAGCCGTCCTCCGTGGCAAACGTCCTTTTCCATTCTCTGCCCTGGCAGACTCCTGCACCCTCAGCAACAGCATCCATGAAAAAGGAGCAGAAAGGTATTTTATAGCCCCGGCTCTTTTACAAATTCCTCCCAAATCCAGTGGTGTGAATACTCAATCCCACTGGCCGGGAGCCAGAAGCCAGCGTGTTCTTTATCTCCAGCAAATATTTCCTGGGGTTGCTGGGTCTGTAACAGGGATGTCCCTGGGGGGTTCCCCTCTGCTTCCCACCTTGGCCCCCAAGGGAAGAAGGGCCCTGACATGCTGGGTTACTTGGATATGACGGCGATGAACATGTAGGACCCGTGTCGCCTTGGGGCTGTGAGCCTTCCAGTTGTGAGAATGGTCATTCGTGTAGAAGTATTCTAGCCTTTTAATTGCTGATAAGCCTCTAGGTAGCAGATGTATTTTCATTTTTTAGGTAATAAATACTGCAGGTATGCTGATGGGATTGCTGCTTGTCTCAGTCAACCACGTGATGTGCTCAGGGCCACCCTGGGTTTGCAGTGTCATGGAATTGTCTGGGAGCAGTGTCCAGAAACCCCCCCATGGCTAACACAGTGGGTGTCTTGGGTGTCCACCTGGTTGCTGCTTCCCCTTTCCCACCCAGCATTTGGCTTTCAGGCGACATCCATAATTTTGTTTGTCCTGTGCTCTGTTGCAGACCTTTTCCTTGCGCTGCTTAGAGACACCCCAGCACCTGCACGTTGGGATTTAAAAGGGGACAAACTGTCTATTGCCATTGCCTTTGCTTTTAGAAGCAAACTGAAACCACTATTAGACTTTTAATAATTTAAGCTAAAAATGCCATTCCTTATGGATGTCTCTGGCTATATTTTTATAGTCAAGGGATAGAAAGGAACATTATAGGAAATTTAAAGGAGGCTTTGGGTATTAAATCTTCACCTCTTCCAGAAGATAACGCAATTCCGTAAATCTGCGCGAGACCTTTGTTTAACCCACCCCCCGCTAGCGCGGGCAGGTTTTATAGGCGCCTGTCTCGCTGCCGCTCACAGCCTGTGTTTTACATAATACCCTTCAGCATCACTGATATTAACCTTGATGGCATTATTATTGCTATTTACAGTTCATATGCTGGGAATGGTAAACTTGAATGGGATTAATGAAATAAATTAGGTGATGGAAATATTAATGCTATTAACAATCAGTAACAATAGTTGACAGCGTAGGAAAAAGAATAACCTGCCATTAACCAAGCAGGGTAGGATCTTTCTCGCATCAGCATAAAGGTATCTGACACTTCATTTTGATAAATCCAAGATTAATTTTCTTTCAAGAAACAACTTCTCCAGGGTCTTCATGCTTCTGTGTTTCAAAACTGAGCTCCTGGCACATTTCCTATGTCACCTTTCTGATGACCAAGAGCCCAAGGGCAGGAGCTTGGTGATGAGGACAGGCCCCATGGGCTCCATCCAACACAGCTGAACTTCGCCTCAGTTTGGTCCACAGGGATTCTGGGCTTCATGAAGCTGCTGCAACACATTCTCTGTGTCCTTTAAAATATCTTCTTTTACAGCAACAAAAAGACCCCCTGCTGCTGGTGTGAATTTACAGCTGGAGGAGCCACTGGTGATGCACAACTGGTTCTTTCTGTTTTCCATTTCCATTTGAAAAAACAAGATTCATCCATCTGGAGGGTTACTAGGCTCCTGGGCTTTTGGGAGCTGCTGGATGTCATTTTGGGTTGATGTGGTACTGCAAGGGGACCTCTCCTGTCTGTCCCCTCCACACTGACTTGGGAACAGGTGAAGGTGACTTCATCAGGCCTGAAAGAGATGTGATGGCTCCTGGACTGTGTAGGGCTTGTTGTGATTTTACCAAAGCCCTGGAGAACAGAAATACCAGTCTGGCTTTCTTTGTGGTCCTCATGGGAGGTTTATCCTAAGCCAGAGCCCAGGTTTATCAGATGTGACCATGTTTCAGCACCCAGTGTGCTCGTGCATTGTTGCTCGTGGGGCAGATGCTGAGGCTCTGGAAAATTCCCTGCTGATAAGGTGAGCAAAGGTTGGAGAGAAAAAAGCGTCACTAATTTTCTTCCCCTTCCAAATGCGTCTTGCCAATCCTTCCCAGCTGGCTAAAAGCTTGGGTTTCTCACACTAGGGAAGAAAGCGAGCCCATAAATAAACCAGGGCAGGACACCTGGAAAGAATAAAGTGCCCTTCTCAGCCTTGCAGGGGAGGACGACTCGCAGTCTGCTGGCTGGGACGCAGAGGTGGTGTGGGAAAGGAGCCAAACTCGGGGCTGGGCAGCATGGGGACACTTGGGAGACGCCGTGGTGCTCTGCCATAACAATTTGTCGGCTGCAGCATGGCTTTTAGACCTACTGATAGAGGTCTTCTGCTGAAGCTCAGTGTGACGAGCACTTGCCGCTGTTCCATAACGCTGGCTTTAGTCAGAGTGGAGGCTGAAATCTATTTCTTAGGATAACCCCAAATTTCAACCCCTTAAAGGCTTCAGCTCTGGGAGCTGCTCACGTCAGGATTTCCAGGTTGCTTGCAAGTAAACAGGGCCATACAGTGATGAGACAATCTAGTTGGAGTGTTTGACTCTTTTCTGTCACATCTTGGATTATCTTGTGTCCAAATGTCAGTGTGTGTGTAGTTTTGTCTATGAGGAGGAAAACAATTCCTTCTAATAACCCATGTTCATTTTACTTTCTGGTGGGAAAAAAGTGTTCAACCACGTGAGATACTCCTTAGACAACTCCCTTCAGCAGAAATGGTCTTTTCCTGATTCTCAAACCCTGGTTTTGGGAGTATCTGAAAAGGAATAGGCTTTGATCCAGGGAATGAAATATGGCCAGCAAAGCTCATCGTTTCACCAGCATCCTTATCTCTAATGTGCTCCCTGACACTCTCGGAACCTGGGACTCTTTCCGGAGCACATCAGACCTCTGCATTCATTGTCCACTCAGGGAACAGATAAATGAGTACACATGCTTTTCCTCAGGCTCTGGAAAACGCCTCACCGAGCCCCGGACAATGTCCGGAGGGGCCTGTGCCAGCAATGTCCTTCTCTGTGGGGACTGCATGTGCCTGGTGCAGGTTCTTTCATTTGTGCCTTGGAGAACCTGGCATGTCCCGCATTATGGACACATTTCTCTGCAAGACATGTTTCATATTGTACACGCTGTCCCACCTCTGCCTCTCTGCTGTTACCACTGAGGCATTTCACCTGGGCTGCATCCTCTTCACGTGTTGCCTCCCTGTTCTCCCGTGCCAGGGTCCATGCTCAGTGTTGCCGTCTGGTGCCCTGACAGGATGGCAGGCTCCCAGGCACTGCCTTTGGAAGGGAATGGGAGGCACTGTTTGTGCTCATCTGAAGTGAAACTGCTGCAGGCAGGAAAGCAAATTCAACAAATACGGAACCCAATAAATTACTGTATTTTGAAATGACGGGTCTAATGGCTGATGAATTGCAGTCCCGGTTTGACACTGAAATGTGGGGGCACTTCTGGAGACAGGCAGCTCCTTTGGTCTTGGAGTTACAGAGTTGTCTTGAGATATTAAGAAAATTCCTCTTTATAATTGCTTCCGGCCTTAATACCATCCATTAGCCATTGCTTAGGTCCCATCAGCCTATGAACCAATATTCTGGTTATTTGAGGAAGAATCCTATTTTCTGTTCCTTCTTGATAAAGGTAAAATGGCTGCAGCGTGCTTTAAGATGGAGTCTCACTTCTGGAGAGATAGAAATAGAATTAGCAAATGTAAATTGTATTCAAAATAGCAGTTTCTGCTTTATCTCATTGCACTCTTGCTTTCCTCCCTGTCCTCCTCTGCCTCTGTCTGTCCCAGCCCCTTTCTAGAGCAGAGCAAGTGGTCATTATGGTGGGAGTTTTTTATCCACTGGTTTAACTTGCATATTCCTGCAGCAAGGCTGCGAGTTAAAGTTATAGCACGCTGGGTTTGCTCATGCTTTTCCTCGCAAGTCTTGTAAAATAGCCTGAGAGAGCTGACAGCAGGATAAGACCTGGCATAAACTTGGGAATAATCTTTTTGAATGCTACGAAAACCACCAAAATACATTTTACCTTCCTGTTTTTAGCTTTGTATCCTTCAGGCTGCACACGTTTCTAAGCACCTTCAGTTTCTATTTATTTTAGTGTTCCCCATCTCCTAAGAGCAATTCAACATCTGAAAGCTTTGGATCCAAAAGGGGTTTGTAGGAATAATGCCAGATCCGGGGGAGGCGGTCAGGGGATCAAAGAGAGGGGGGTTAATGTTGGCTGCCTGTGCCTAAATCTGCTTTTCCACCTGAAACCAATGACATTGTGGTGATGGGGATTCTGTAGGTACTAATTATTCTTCTCCTCGTTCCTAATTCTACTCCAGGTTGGGCTGGCATTAGGTGTAATTGTTTTTGTTAGAGAATAATACTGGAAGCAACCATTTATAAACTCACCAAAGCTGTAGAAACATTTACTCTCAAAGTTTTGTGAAGCTTTTTATGATTTCCGTGCATATTGTGGTTAATATTTCCAATTAAGCTATCACACGTGCTGCATATATTATGTAATTATACTGGAGGAGCAACTCAGAAATTACAAGACAAGGACACAACAAAAAGTTAATTAAAAATGTGAAAGCCTTAAGAGGCAGAGAGAACAACAAATTTCAGGAAATTAATAGTCTAGATTAAAAATTATTCAGTGCCTTCACTCTAATGGGAGCCCGTTTTAATATTCAGCATTCCGTGTCAATATTGGAAGTTTAAATCCTGAAATGTGAATTTCCATGCTTTTGTGACATTGGCTCACAATCTTAACGTCCTTTTAATGTACTTTTTGTTGTGTAAATCTGTGTAAGTACCATCAGTCATCAAACCTGACATGTGCCTGAGTGCGGCAGCCCCAGCCTGCATCTATTAGGGCTTTTTGTGTTTGTGCAGTGGAACCTCCTTAGACAAATTCCACTGAAGGCACAAACCTGCTAAAGGAATACATTTGTTTTTCTCTGAAACAATAGACCTGCATCAAAGGAATATCCAGGGAAAGAATAAGTCGTTGCAAAAGATAAATTTCTTTCCTGCAGCAAGCCAAAATGTACCAAGGGTCTGACCTGTTGAGGAGGTGAGGCTGTGGACTTATCAGGGCAGTAGGCAAACCCCATTAGAATATAGACCATCATTTAAGTAATTTAAAAATTATCAAAAAAGAATCCAGCCAACAGCTTGTGCTTTTCATGTAGTGCTGTGGTTTGAGGTGTATTAAGAAGATGTAATGAAAACGTGAATAAGAATATTCCTCCCACCTGAACTTCAGCCCATGGCTGAAGCTGAACTTACTTATCAACAACAAGCTAACAGCCACATGGCATTTTATTTAAATGTATTCAAATTTAAAACATGTTTTGCCTATGTCCACAAATAAACAACGGGAATAGAGCAGGGGTTTGAGGAGAGTGGGGCCAGCAAAGCCAGCTGTGGGCATCTGTTTTTCCCGACCCCGGGACAGTGCTTTGCTGAGCTCTGGTGCCCTCCGCGCTTTTAGCTCACGGTCTGGCCCTGGCTGGGGCTGCAGGGGAGCCTTTCAGGGGCCACCAGCTGGGCAGAGCTATCTTCCTAGCACCCAGCTGAGAGGACGGGGCTGAAAGGTCATGCTGAAAAACCTGTGTCACACAGCAGGCACCTGCAGCCATGGGGAAGGACAGGGGAGGGGAGGGAGAAGGGAAGGGGACAGGATTTTCTCTTGCCATGGCAATATGTTTTTGTAATTTTTTATTTTAAAGATGGGAAAGGTGATGTCTTCACTGGCCATGGAGAGATCTCTGGAAAGTGCCAGGGAAAAGTTTTATGAAGGTCTTCTCTTAATATATTGTCAAATATCTTTCCAAGTGTGTCTGTGGGGAGAGGTGAATGGCACGAGGTGGGCAGAGGAAGGGAGAGTCACCCTACGCTCCTGCTGCCTCTCCAGTCCTGCTGGAAGGCCAGAGGTGTCCTGGCACGTTGCTGGACTGTGCCCTTTGACACCTTTTGGGTGCTGGTGAGGATTGTCCAGTTGACACCTGGGCAGAGAGACCCTGGATGAGGATGCATGTGATGAGTCTGTCACTGTGAGTGCCAGGCAATACCAGCCATTAAAGGAATGCATATTCCTGTCGGGATTTGAAGTAGATTATTTACCTACCTGACACAGTCGAGCTCTAGGAGTACTTTCATGGGTGTCTGCTCTGTACTTGGCACTCTAAGCCGGAGTTTTGGCCGAATTCTGTCCGTAAGTAGATTCATTGCTGTCATTTGGATTTGTGGTGGCAGCATTTGCCCATTATTGTGTTATTTTAATTCCCTCAAGAATCTAATGAAAATTAAGTGAAAAAATAAGGCTTTCTGTATTCTATTTTCAAAATGATGGATTGATAGAAGGACAGGCAACTTTGACTTGTAGGCTGAAGATTTTATGCATATATACATAACAGATATGGAGACAGAATTTTTCCCTTATGGCAATGGAATGGTTTTGATAGTCTCCATTAAAATAGATTTGAAAATACCATTTGTTTTATGTTTAAACCTTAAATTAAATTTTTCAATAATAAAGTATGCTTATTATAACCCAATTCTATCAATCACCAAAATGAACAGCATATTGGTGGGTTCAAGCAAGTAAATAAATGTGTTATTTTACTGCATGTCAGGAAGGTTTATTGGGTAGAATTCTTCCCTCTGAACTGGTGGGTTAGAGGTTTAAGCATCACACCAAGGACTTGCAGTGATGCAAAGTGCTGACTCTGCCTCTTAGGGCCTTGGACAGAGGCTGCAGTTCAGACAAGGCATACAAGTGAGTTGCTCTCTGTCCAAGCTGTTCCCATGGTTGCTTTGAGAAAGTACCTTCAGAGGTTTGGTGTTGGGAGAGCCACGTGATGTGCCGTGTTCTGCAAGGATGTTGTTTGAGTTGTTGCTATGGATCTTCCAGCTGCTGTGTTTGTCTGGGGTCATTGTGATCAGTAAACTGATTATTTTAATATGTGCTTGGAGACATGCTGAATGAGAAAATAGTTTTAGATAATATTTGGTTCTCGGATGGAACCAGGTGTGGGCATAGGGAGCATCTTCCTCCTTGGTCTCTGCTCAAGGCTTTGAGGCTTTGCAAAACCTTTCCTGTGCACAGTGCAGTAATTGCCAGCGGAGAAAGTGTGTCAGTGCTGTAGGACAAGGGACCCTTGGACTGAACAGGTATGGCTGGGTGAGCGTGGACATTTCTGGGTGCTGGGCTGTAACCTTTCATGTCCCAGGATCCCCTCCAGCATCAAAGCAGCTGTAGGAAGGAGGCACAGGCACTGTTGTACACCTGTGTTTCTGTGGCTGATGCTGTACCAGGCATCGTCCTGTTTTCCTTCATGTTCCAAATGTTTATTCAGCACAGTGAGTGCCCGGAGCTGGCTGCTGCTGCTGGGTGCAGGTGTGGGATGGGAAACATCCTTCTGTTGTGTCCTGCACTCCCAGACTTGCTCTGCACATGGAGTCTTGCTGTCCTTACCCAGCTTGGCCTGCCCTGCGTATCCCGGCAGCTCCAGACACACGGCCCCTGGCATGGGACATCCCTGTGTCGGCGTCGGTGCAGGTCGTGGAGCACAGTTCCCAGTAACTTGGAGCTGGGAGCCTGTGCTCCTCTCTTCTGTTCCCCTGGGCCCTCTGAGTGCTCTCTGAGAGAAGACCTGAATAAATCACATTACAGTAGCCTGAAGAAGAGGTCACAAATCTTTTGAAGAGGAAAAAAGCCACTTCTGGCCACTGCTGAAACATGAACTTCCACATGTATCCTGTTAGAAAAAATGAATTCCATGTTGGGAAACTTATCGACATGTTTGGGCATAGCTCATAGACAGGGAGCACTACTAACACTCCAGTGACACCTTCCAGATGTTCTCCCTTCAATAATTATCCATCTACTCCAGGCTGACTTGCTGCTCCCCAGACATCCCTTCCCAGGCAGGCGGGACGACAGCCGCTGAAGGCCACTGACAGGTTTGGCAGAGGTGGAAATATTCTGGCAAGTTGAATAATTTCTGAGTGTTCTGGGTTATCCGTCACTAAAGTGGCTCAAAAGAAAGAGCAGGGACGGAGTTGAGAGCTCTCGTTCAGACACAGGATACCATCCTTCCACTCTCTTCTGGGGAAAGCAGACTCTCCTGGCCAGGTTATGTTCTTCCAGCCCCCACTGATCACCATGTGGAGTGTGCACACCATGGTAACAGCTGTTAGAGGTGTTGATGTAGCAGATCATCAACTACCATGAGCATTGTGGAGAGAAAAATTGCCGTGACAGGTTGAAGTCTGTTCCCAAATTACTGGAAAGCATGAGAAGGTGAGAGGTGCTCCCCCCCAGTTGTTTTTGCAGAGCAGGTTGGTCCCAGTGCTTGGGGGTTAATTCAAGGCCTCCAGCCTGCAGTTGCCAGGCCCTTCTCCCTTCAGCACCCTAGGGGTCTGTCCCACTGCCAGCCCACCCAGCCAGCACATTCACAGGGCTCCAGTCACTGCAGCCTCTAGGGACAAGCAGAAAGTTAAATAAGTATTTTCCCCAGAGAGATAAAGTAGAAGGAAGATGTGTTTCTGCAATGACTGGTGAAAACTCTTCATACAGATGCTTTGGAGATGAAATGCACAAAGCAGAGCTTGCATGGGTCTTTTGTTTTACAGAATGTGCAAAAGCTCTGCAAGCAGCTGCAGCGAAGCCCACCGAAGGGCTTGCCTTGCCTGTGTGAACAGCACTGAGGAAAAGGGGCTGTCAGTTCAAACCAAACAAGATAATTGCTGATCTGAGTTGTCAATTCTGGCCCTGTCCCCAATTTTTTTGTCTCTTGGGGAGTAAAAGAACTGAGAACAGAACTTAGTTTTTTAAAAAAAAAAAAAAAAAGAAAGAAGACAAGAAGACAAGATTCACAAGATTCAGATTAACTGAAAACCTTCAGATCAGGAATATTAATCAAATATCAAATTTTTGGTGTGCAAAATTCTTTAGATTACTGTAATTGGGTTTTGTTGTTTGTGACTTGAGACTTATGATGTCATTTCATGTTTATCTGTGAAGGGACCTGGGTATAACATCATGTGAACATGACCAAGTGTGATGGAATGCCAAAAGCTAAAGAGAAACAGATGAGTTCTGGGCTGGATACCTGCTTTACCCTCATATCTAATAAGGAGAAAGCTGGGATGTGGAAACAGGGTGAACAGTAAGAAGAGAAAAAAATTTGGCACGTCTTTTGTTGAAATTCAATCCTCCCCCTCCCTAGAATGCCCAGAAACCATCTGCAAACTTTTCAATCATTTTTTAGGATACAGTGAATTTTATCATAATTTTGTCAACCAAAACCATATGTGCTTTTTCTATTGACAACATAGAATAACAAAATCATATTTGTTCAGACCACAAGGCAGGTAATAAATAACTGTGGACACACTTCTACAACTTAATGTGTGGGGTTTTTTTTTGCTCTTTATTTTTTTTTTTTTCAGTTGTTGAATATTACCAAAAAATTTAATTTGGGTGGTAAAGTAAACTTCTGAAGAGAAAACCATCTGAGAGAAAGCTTGTGGCTCAATAACTTTCACCTTCCTGTTAGACTGATTCTAGCTCAGTGTCCTGAGGCCATAACAAAATGAGCTCTTCCCCTGCCTGCCCCCAGCCTTCCGTGGTTATCCGTGCACGTGGTTATCCACAGTCATCCGTGCACGTGGTTATCCCTGTGCGTGGTTATAGTTATCCATGCATGTGGTTATCTGTGGGGTGGGACAGAATGGGTTTAAAGGTCCCTTCCCTCCTAAACCATTCTGGGATTCTCTGATTCCATGAAAAATCTTTAGAGCATCAGAACTGTCCTGCCCTGGGTTGGCTTTGCTGACAAGCAACATTTGCTCATTCTTTGGGTCTAAAAAATGCTAGAAGGAATGCAAGGAACCACCTAAAGCACTTTAGAGAAGTCAGCCCTTCTTGTGGAGTGGGCTCAGCTTCTAATCACCAAACTTCAACAGAGAATATGACGCAAATGTGTTAACAATACCACTGGAAGAAATTCCAAAAAGAGCTGGTGAACTCCTTGTCTCAGACTGTCTGTAACTTGGACAGGGAACTTGCCTGATGGGTGCTTTAATGAGACTTTTAGCATAAGGAGTGAACATTATTACAGTGGGTCACACTGACATTTGGGTCAAATGAATTAAAGAAAACATATCAGTGAACTCGTGTAGACAGACACATGGTTTGAATATGATTCCATATATTACATTTTTAAACATGCAGTTGTCATGGTGTTAGCAGTGATAAACAGCCATAGGTTTTTATGGCAGTGCCTCATTAAGATTCACTTGAAGACATGGTTGGATCTCCACTGGTTGACTTTGCGCTCTCATCACTGTACCTGTTTTAGTGCAGCACCTCTTCACTCCTTGTCCTTAGCCCACAGCGTTGGGCTCTGCCAGGTTGTTTTCATTCTTTCTCCGTAACAGTGAGATAAACAGAAAGACAGAAACCTTGGGCTGAAGACTTTACCCATAAAGCTCTGCTTATCTGTTGTAATAATACCCCAGGACTTCAGCTATGTTGTGGCCTAGGGATGATCAAGCAAGAAGACACAAAGTTCACCTCGAACCTTCCCAATCTGAAGGACTCAGTGGAAAAGGAGGAAAATCATACAATTTGTCAGCAATGATGTTAAAATAATTAATAGACTTTGCAGGTCATTAAAGCTTTCCTTCTAAGTTCTTGATGATCATAACAAATAATCAATTAAAGCCTACTGAGATCAGCAAGCGTTATTATCCCTGTTTTATGGATTAGGTGACTGAGATACAAAGGGATTAAATCCTCAGCCCTGTATCTCCCACCCAGGTCAGGGTCCTCCTGCCCCAAAACCTTGGACACCTGTGGACGTGCCAGCACACAACAAATGCAGGACTGGATGGTCTTGAAGGACTGGATTAGTCTCTTCCAACTCTGATGATTCAGTGACGTCACAAGAGCAGGTCCTGGGCACTTCTGAGGATGACACATGGGAAACAGTTGTTGGGCAGCCGAGCTGTTTGGAGTCTGTTTCTTTATTCGTTAGTTACCAACTTCATCAAGGTCAAGCAGAATCTATCAGGTCACCGGAGCCACCACTGTTGAGGGGCTTCATTCCCAGCAGTGAAAATCTCTGGTGTTGTGAGTGTGACTGCTCAGGAATCTTGGGAATGGTCTGACTGAGAAGTTTCCTTAACAGAGACCACAAAACCTACAGAGAAGGTGAAAGTCCCACCAGAATTAGTGATTAGTAACTGGCTTCACCTCTCTTAAATCTTGAGACCTGGTGTAACCATTCAGGAAACCAGCCCTTCGTGGGAGCGCCTGGGAGGTCTCTTCACTGAGCAGAAGGTGTGGATACCACCTTTCAGCAGGGACCTCTTGAGCTGTGACTGTTGCTGGGAAGGTCAGAGCTGGGCTTGCCTCCCATCCTACCCCAAAGTGTCAGCCAGGGACAGCAGTTGGAAGAGGGTTGGTAGTGGTGATAGGGAATGGTGGGGAGTTGTTTGAGAGACTTGGAGTCCAAAAATGGGTCTTCCCTCTGGCTGCAGGGTGGCCGAGGTGGCCAAGTGTTGGGTGGTAAATGTGTGTGCTGAGGTGGTGAGAGATAAGTCACCTGTGTACCCTTGGTCCTCTCCTGCTGTCACCAGTGTCAAACAGAAGTCGTGCTTTGTTCGCAGCCGTTGTTGTCTGACTCTGCATCTCTGGGGCTGGGCCGGGGGTGCCACCACCCTGCTAAGGGGCTCAGCTGGGACCTGAGAGCCCCTCCAGGGCCCTCACCCCGAGGGCCTTGTGGTGCCGAGGCATCTCCTGCCCTGAGCTGCGCATCCGACTGGAGACCCTCTCACCTCCTGGGCTCCCCCAAACCACGGGTGCCCAGCGTTCCACCTCCTGCACAGCTGCTCCAGGGACTGAACCTGCTGATTGAACTTTTCACCACACAAGGGGTTGTTCAATACGTGCTTTGGTAGCAAATCCAGGAGATTTAGGGGAAATGTGGCAACTGTCGGACTTGGGAAAGATGCATTTGAAATACCCAAAGGGTTTAGATTCCAAATGTAGTAGAAATGAGATTTTGGGTGTTTTTTTTCTCTTCCAACAGGTGCTCTGTTTTCCATCCCTTTTGCTGTTTTCTAGCAGACATTCTGCCTCCTTTTATATGTGGAAATGAAGGTCAGTGCTTGCCCTGTTCCTGAATGAAATACAGGCCATTTTCTTGGAAATCCTCAGTTTTCAAGACAAAGCACCTGTGCCCAGGTTTCCTTTAAGGCAGATGGCAGGGGAGAACACATAGTCTGTTTTGCAGTGAAAATTAGACTATTTTTATCTCTGAAGAGCTCTCATTAACACCTAATTTCTAGGTAAAGGAGCCACTTGTTTTTCCTTCCTTTCTGAACACTGAATGAGGGGTATTTCATAACTCTGTTCTGTAACGTGATCAAACCTGCAGGATCCACAACTCCTTTCATAACTCACTGTGCCGATCGCTTTGTCTGGGTTATAAATTCAAGCTGTTGCCACCAGCCTCCTTTTTTCTCTTCAATATTTTAATATTGCATCTAATATTTAACAAGCATAGAAACGATGAAATGCTGTGGAATGTGTGACATAGGACTGTGAATTGGGTCGAGGCTGCTAAAAATCCTTGTTTTTTGCAAGGTTGGTGTTGCTTTTGTATTGGTTTGGTTTTAAACCAAACCAGAAACCACTCCAAGAGCACTAAAGGAAATCTAAGAGGCAAAATGCTTCGCAGGTCTGGGTGCTAATAAACACAAGAACCCTGTTCTGAGTACACTTTAAAGAAAAACGAGATTAGGGTTTCTTTCACAGCTGCCTCAGTTTGGAGGCTAGAGTTTTTTAAAAAGCACCTTCTGCCTTCCAAAACCAGAAGGCAATTCCATTGGGGCAGCTCTTGGTGCGAGCAGGGTGAGGGCCAGGAAGGGAAGCTGAGTTGGAGAAAGTGCTACTTAAAGTAAATGCTAATGATTTAAAATGTTATTCCTTCTGTGCTTTTAGAGACAAGGAAAAAAAAGTTAAAAAAAAAAAAAAGAAGAGTAATAAAGGCTTCCAGCCTGTACCTCATCTCCAGTCACTCCTGTGAAATTCCCAAGAGAGCATCCAGGCTCCCCTCTCCCCCTCTTTAAAAATGGTGGACCTGGAACCACTTACAAGAGAGGCTTAATAAGAGGCAAATGTGTTTTATATTTTGTATCTTGTTAAGTGAAAAAAGATGGATTCTCACAAGTAGTCTCCTGGTGCAGATTTGAGTGGTCTGTGCATGCAAATGTTGTGATGCTTCGGCTGCCAGCATCCCGCTCCAGTCCCCCTTGGCCACTTAAAATCCCACCCCCAGAGCGAGCTGAGATGAAATTGCTTCATTTGTACAATGGATCTGCAGATCTGGGGAGCTTGTTTCTATCTGATTTGCTGATAATTTACTCCTCATTTGATTTTTTTTCCTTTTCTTTTCCCCCCACCTTAGAAAGGAAATGGTGTCTCAGCTCACATCTCTTCCCTAAGGAGGGAGGAATTGTTTCACCGGGCTGAGAGGATGATTGAAAGCAACTGAAAAATATTAAAAAAGACCTACACAAAGATGAAACATTTTTTAGAGGACAAGAAAACCCCTTTACATCTGAAAACTGATAGTAAAATTTTTAATTTATGTTCCTAATTGCTGAAAAATCTGCTAGAAAAATCCATGGTGCCTTTGTGAAGGTGTGTGTTGAACAGTGAGACATGTTCCTCCTCAGATAATAATTTTTATGACCTTTTGGTGCAAGACAGTGCTGTGCTCACTGTCGGCTTTCACTAGTCAGTGGTGAGGAAACGCCTTCTATTTGTCTTTGATCCAGAGATCTGGTTTGCTAAACCTGATGGCCACAATTAAAGACAGTCCCGCTGCAAACCTGACCTCTGCCTGCTCTCAACTTCATGTAAACTTTTCAATATGGATGTAATTTCGTATTAAATTACCCATGCTTTATTGCTTTTTAGCACAGCGCTGTCCATTGCCTTTGAAAAATCTAAAGAGTAACAAAAAAGAAAACTTGCAGTGCATCTGCTCAATTATGTAATTATAGATTTGTTTTCCTGCATTTAGGAGCCTTTTTGGATGAGTTGTCTGTTGGAAATCTGTGATTCTTGTGGTGGATGGTTTGCTATGTGCCTTTGGAGCACATCCAGAGTAATAGATGGAGCTGCAGTTGAGGGTTTGCTGTCCTGAAGAGCTTGTGCTGACATGTGCCCTGTTTTCAGGGCAGTCCAATGGGCTGTAAGGTTTTTCCTCCAAACCCTAAACATGACTTCAGCCTGTCATTTTCACTCTGTGGTCATGTGGATCTGTTTGAATGAGGACTAGAACTCCTCAGCTTTAGGAGATCATGGGAATCCCACACAATGATTGGAAGGGACTAGGAGGCATCAACTGAGCCCCCACCGCTTCCAAAAAAATAAAAAAAGAAGTGGAATTTAGTGGCCAGGAGACTCTGGGCTCCTGTAAGGTCGTGCCAGCTGCTCCTGTGTTAGTGCTGGTGCCCCCAGTGAGTTCCTCCCTTGCCGCACAACCACTCAGGCACTAAAGTGAATAAATAACCAGATATCAAAACATGTCACCCAAGGGACGTAAATGTGATTTATTAGAGACTTAAAATATAAAATTATAAGGTTAAAAATCATTCAAAATGAATCTAACTGGTGCAGTAATAAAGGAAGAGTTAAAGGTGTTTGCAGCCTAATCTGGTTGTAGCTGTTGCCTTCTCTGGCGCTGCCTCGCTTTGATCCTCTTCTCCTCTAAACGCAAATGCAGCTTTACCCAACTATTCATTTATTTATTGCTTTTTGGGGCTAAAAAACTGCATTCACTGGGAAAAAACCACACACTGCGTGGATTTCTAGCAACTGATGCAAAAACAGGACTACAGACCATCGGGCAACTGATGGGAGTAGGTTTTACCTCTTGCCTGGCTTTTCTTGTGCATTCCTCAGTAAAGCTCTGACTGAATTCTAGTGCGAAGACGCTTGTCCAAGTGTCCCATCCCCGTGGATGCACGGGGTTCCCCTGCCCACAGCATGTTCCCGAGCAGTGACCGTGCTGTGGGGTCAGGGCCGAGGCTGTGCCCTGGGGGCAAAGAGCATAAAACTAATTGTCCCAAGGAGGGTGGCTGCCCCATCCCTGGAAGTGTCCCAGGCCAGGCTGGACGGGGCTTGCAGCAACCTGGAATAGTGGAAGGTGTCCCTGCCCGTGGCAGGGGGTGGAACGGGATAAACTTTCAGGTCCCTTGCAACCCAGACTGTTCTGGGATTCTCTGATTATGCTGAGGAACAAGAGATGTTTGAAAAAAGCTACACTCGCCCTTTTTTCACAGCTAAAAATGATGTAGTAAGGAAATGGAATTTTTCACCTAAATATCTGTCTTGATAGAAAATCTTGGACCTTTAACATGAAAAACAACTAATTTTTGAAAGCAGATTTTTTTAAAAAAAGTTTTTTATTTTTGATTAAACTGAGTCAAACAATTCTTTCTAGAAATGGACTGTGCTGGGTTTATTTCCCACACAGAAAAAGGGAGAAAACACTTTGTGACAAGCTTTAATCAAAAGGCAGTTAAGGGGATGTTTTCTCATGTGGATTCCATTTCCTGGGATGCTGAGCCCAGGACCTGAGCTGTCTGGGTTTTCATCCAGTGCATTTGCTCTGTAGCAAAGAGGGAAACGCTGGGGCATTTTAAAGAGTAAGATCTATGACCAGCTTGGTGGGTGCAGTCTGAGCCTTCCTGGGCAGCTGGGGGGCTGTGGAGAGGAAGGAGCTGTTTTTCATCTGGATTCCCTGTAATTAGAAAGTGAATTAAACCGTAACTTGTATAAGGTATTTTGTTGGTTTTTTTTAAATTGTTGTCATTAACAACTACAATTCTGGATTTAAAAAATACTGTTTTAGTATTACCAGAACTGTCCACTCCATTTTTGCATTTACATTTTGTCTGTGCTCCTCTGCTTGGCATGTTCAGAGTCAGGGAGTCCCCAAGTTTAATCTGCATTTGTGGAAAGAAATTCCCCCGATTGGTTTCAAATGCATCACCTTTTAATTTCATGGAGGATGCCCAGGTACTCGTGTTATGAGATGGCCCAGAAGCAGCTGATCTACCCCCTGTAGGTTGTTCATTATCTTATCACTGTTGTTACATCTCCTCTTATTTATTGCCTAGTTAAGATTAGGAAAAAAAAAATCTTTCACTCTGGTCATACAAGAGATTTTCCATATCCCTGATCATTCCTGGCAGTTTGCTGTGAATCATCTCTAATCGTACAATATTATTTTGGAAGTAGGATGGTCACTACTATACATTGCAGCTGAAAATACTCCATTTCCATGTGTTACACGTTATTTTCCTGTATTACTCATCATCCTCCGGCACTGTTTCCTCTCTCTCCCTCGTGAACCTTGCGTTTGCTGCTTTGCGGTCCTGGAAGCTTCTTCTCTCTCCGGGGCTCGGGCCGCTTCTCCTTTCTGTGGTGCGTCTCCTGGAATAGTCGGGGTGCCTTCGAGCCGGAGAGCCGGAGCAGCCGCTGCTACCCACGGGCTGGGCACAGAAGAGGGGCAGGATTTAAGGCTCTTTCCCAATCTTGCTCCCTCCCAATCTGAGCTGCCCCAGGGCCACCAGCATCTGTGATGGTGACAGGAGTCTGCTGCTAGTGCCGATTTCTCTGGAGAACTAAGGAGAGCCCTGGGTGGGATTGCTCCTTGCTTGCACCACTGTGTTCCTTTGTTGTTACTGCAGCTCTTTTTTTGTGTCCTCCTGTGTGCAGGTGGAAGAGGAAAGGGAAAGGAAAATGGCTGTGTTTTAAGACAACACAGAGATAGGCGGAAGTTAATGAATTTCCACTGTGTGTGGATGGGATGGGGCTGCAGGCTCAGGCCCTGCCAGTGGCTCTGCCTGCCCACTGCCCACCAGGATCCCAGCAGGTTCCCACCAGACACTGTGGTGGTGGCTCTGGTGGTGACACCGGGAAGGGCTGCTGGGGAGTGGTGACACCGGGAAGGGTGCTGGGGAGCTATTTCCATGGACTGCCAAACAGGGCAATTTTGTAATTATGCCAATTGCCTGATTTGTACTGAAATTCATTGATGTTTTGGGGTTTTGTGTTGTCACATTTGTCTTTTTTGGTTTTGTTTTTAACTAATATTTCAAATAGGTGTAAAACCCAGCATAAAAATTGCAGAGTTTTGTAGTGAAAATTGTGTAACATGGAAGACAAATTTTCAGTTTTTATCAAGAAGCAAAATTTTGCTTCTTTGGTTTGCATAATTTTTGGTCTGAGCTGTGCGGTTAAGGCTGAGACGTCTGTTTGATATTTAGGGAAAGATTTGATGCTTTAATAAGGGAATCCTCTGCCTCCCTCATCCATCATTCGTCATCCTCATCCATCCAAACCCCACAGTAAATTTGTTAGAGCCTTTTTCATATTCAGGGCTTGTATAAATAATGGCTGTTGTGAATGGAAAAAGGAAATGGGAATTTTCTTGTGTTCTGTTTCTGGTCATAGCCATGGAAATGTTTAGTGGTTTTTGCTTTCAGTGTTGCCCCTTATTGTGGTCACCACTTGCCCAGACCCCTGAGTGTGTGAGCCTTGCTCTAATGTCTATATAATATATGTATGAAGCTGCCTGTGCTCGTTACTGCGCGCTTTTATCCTGCTTCATCGTGTCTTGCTCCTTCTCTCTGCTATCTCAGGGATTATGCAGCTTCTCTGCAATATTCTGAAATTAATCAAACCAAGGCAAACCTCATGCTATATTATCCATCACTGGAGGAGAATGATTTCCACAAGCCAGGCAGCTTTACATTGTTTTGTCCAGGGGCTGCAGCAGAATTCCATTAACCGGAATACGCTGGAAATCTGATTTCTCACAAAACGCATTTGTTAAATATTCGCAAGCAGCAAATTTTTAGATTTGATGCCAAGTGTAGCCCTAAGCACAAGTTTCTTTTTCTCTTAGTTTAATTAGGCAGGGGACAAACACACTGCCCACTCCTTTCTGAGTGTTGTCCCCCACAGAGCAGCTGCCTGCGTGGATGCAACCAGGTTGGAGCAGCTTTGCTCTACACTGAGGGATGTACAAACTGAATGACTGCTTACCCAGACTATTTTATATTTCGTCTCTTATATAATAGAGCTCTACAGGTAATTTCTTTCACCAAATTAGTAACCATGCTGCAGATTGCAGACACTTAGTTTGATTGAAAGTAATAAAGGGAGATTATCCGCAGAGTTCGTTGAATGACGGTTCTGACTTGACCCACTGCCCAGAGAGATAAGAATTAATCTTATAAACCTCTCCACACTTGCAGGGCTCTGATCCGCCGAGCGGTGCGGGGGCCCGGCTGCCCCTCTTTGTTCCAGGGCAACCCTGGCTGGGAGAGGGAGCCCAGCACAGGGGGGGCTGATCTGGGTCCTGGGAAGGCCGTGGATGATTTCTGAGTGGTGATGTGCTTTCCTGACAGCGGTACCAAAACCACACAGCTGGGGCAGCTGGGCCCCCAACCATGTGCAGGAACAGGAAGATGGAAGTTGGAGACTGAGAGGGGAATATAACTGTTCCCAAGACACATGTGCTTGTGCTCCAGACTGGGAGAAGCTGGATGGGCCTTTAGATGCCTCTCATTGCTACAGAGCTGCTCTCTAAGTTCAGATAGTTTCTGCACCATTTTCCTTCCTGTCCTGCCCACAAGTTTCTTTGAGTCCTACGCTGCCACAGACTAATTTTTTTTCCCCAGGTATTTTGTCTTTGTCCAAGGTATTTCCTCTTTTTAATGGCATTTTAATGAGTGCTTCCACAATTGCTGACAATAAAGTCATTAATTTGTTTTGCACAGCTTTTACTAACACTGTGAGCTGTTTAAG
This sequence comes from Tichodroma muraria, assembly GCA_013390105.1. Lineage (NCBI taxonomy): Eukaryota > Metazoa > Chordata > Aves > Passeriformes > Sittidae > Tichodroma > Tichodroma muraria. Next base: position 2,479 of record WAAG01039250.1, on the reverse strand, counting down.
TGTGACGATCTTGACTTCTCACCTCCTCCTTGGCATCTTGGGTGCTGACTGTTAGATTAAGTAGGGAAAGTGGGAATGCCATGAAAGACCGGAATTGACCCACTCTGGGCCTTTGGGAAGTGACAATCACTGAGGAGTGATGATGCTGACCATGAATGGGAAGAGGGGCAGAGGAAAGGCTTGTGGTGTCCCCAGGGGACGGAGAGGACCTGGTGCATCGTTGTGCCCGTACACTCAGCTCCTGAGCCTGGGGAGCTTCCCTAGGGCAGAGGGACGTGGAGAAGTGCTGCCTGGACATGCCTGCCTTTGTGAAGCGAGGCATTGGTGCTCTGTGCTGTGCCATTGCGTGTCTGTGGTGTGCTGGTGCACGGGCAGGTGAGAGCACAGCTGTGGGCAGGGTGCAGAGTTACCTGTGGGAGGAGGGCTGAGGCACCTGAGCTGCCCTGGGTTCTTGCCCTTCCTGGCAGATTATATACCCCTGCTTCCACTTTGCAGAGAGACTATCAAACTGCTGTGTCCTTCACCTCCTCCTTTCCTGAATTTGTCATTTCTGCTAAAATTCAAAGATTGGGAGAGCAGAAATCTGTTACTTAAGTATCTCAACCCTAGAAAAAGTAGTGTGCTTCGCACTGCCTCTGTATTTCACGCTTTCCTAAGGGAGTGAAGGACTTCAGTCACTACTGAATGACGAGAAGTCAGAGAAGCTGTCTTGTGACCGAGGCGAAGTTAAACCCGAATGATGCAAGTCAGCAGCATTTCTCAGCTGAAGTAACACCAGAGCCTCCTGCCACACCAAACCCAAGATCCCACAGACAAATAGCCATCTTTGTAAGTCGGTGTTGTTGAGGGGTTGGCTGTTCCTTCCTTTCTTTTTTCCTGTTGCCAAATTTCCCTCTCCAGCTGGATGGCCTGAACTTGTGTCCCATTCTTCCCCTGCCCAGGCAGCACCCCTGTCCTCATTAACCATTCTGCTGGGACAATGCAGGGGTTAATGCAGCAGCTTCACATCTGCTGGTGTGACATCCCCCCCAACCCCCTGTGCTGATGAGTGAGATGTGGGTGATGGTGGCCTCACACACATCTCTGGTGGGCATTATTTCATGTCAAATCTTATGATTCTTCTGATTCTGTGCGCAGCTTTTGCTTGGATACCAAGGAAGAAGGTCCAGCTCTGCAGTTTTGGGATGCTCTCATGTGAATCTAAGCAAACATTGGGCATTTCCGAGCACTCAAAATCATGAAGGAAACACTGAGTGCTTTCTCCATCCATATCTGGGTGCAGGATTCCCAAATCCTTGTCTCTGCCAGGCAGATGGATGATATGGACAATGCAGATGTAGATGGATAGCTTCCTTCCAGAAAGGGGGATCATCCCATTGCTGGAATTCAGAGTGACAATGACAAAGTGAATTACTGGGTGAACTGGGAGCTGTTGTGTGAGTCACATTTGGTCATTACCTACGTGATATAGGCACACATTGCTCCATCTTCTATCATATTTATCCTATGGTGGGATGAGCTTTTTTCACATACTCCTAAAAATGCCTAACAAACCACACCCAGAACACAGGTGGGTGACCAGGAGCCCTGAGCATCTGTGTGTGAGGCTGATGTCGTGGCAACACTGGAGTGGGGGAAGAGGGATATTCAGATGTCTGATGCAAATAACAGGTTTATGTTCTGGTTTTATCAGGACCCTCTGGGTGTTCTGCTTTGGGTTAAAAACATAGGAAAAAGGTCAAGCACCACTGAGCTGGCCTGAGAGAGTAAACATGATTTCAAACGCCGGGGTGCGCTCACTTCTACCACGAGAGCTTCTGCTCACAGCAATCCAGTAGCATTCAAGTATTTAGGTCTTCTTAAAACTGTTTCTTCCCCCACTTGTGCTAATACAGATATTAAGCCTAATAGTATCTACTTAGCATAAACAAGAAGATAAAAATGATTTCTGTGATTGAAATGTTTGTTATTTAGCATTAAGCATCTTCATACTCTCATGTGTTTTGCATTTTAATCCACTCTGTGCTTGGTTTTGGGATTGATAGATTAGTTTTAATCCCCTGTCTAATAGTGGAGGACTGGTGAGATTTATTAAACAGGCAGGGTTTGGTACTTGGATTTAAGAGGACTCACATGCAGTGTTCATGCATATTAAATTTGGGAAACCACCGGTTCAGTTTATAAAGAGCTGTGATGTCCTTTATCACTGAGTGTTTCTGTTGTGCTTCACTAGCTCAGGAAGCTTTTATATTTCTGAAATGGAACGGTTTTGATGGTTCCTTTCCACTGCATAAATCTAATATTCCAAAGATGTATCTTTGACTGTTGCTATTGAAATTCTGTTCATTTTATGCCAAGTTTGTATTGTCCCTCTCCTCTTTCGCTCAGAAGCACAGAAGGTTGGCTGTGGATCCCATCATACCATAGTTGGAGCTGAAATACAAGACATGTACCAAGGAGTGTCAGGACACAGGGAATG
>WAAG01039230.1:29741-39946 GCA_013390105.1 Tichodroma muraria | reverse complement strand
TTCTTTTTTTTTAGTATCTAATCTGAGTCTCCCCTAGTGCAATGTGAGGCCATTTCCTCTCATCCTTTCACTTGAGACATGGCAGAAGAGGCCAACCCCCATCTGGCTACAGCTTCCTTTCTGATGGATGGGATGCAGGAATGCAGTCCCCTCTGAGCCTCCTCTCTTCAGACTAAACAACACCAGCTCCCTCAGCCCCTCCTCGTAAGACTTGTGCTCCAGCCCCTTCACCAGCTTGTTTGTCCCATCTCTGACTTGCTCCAGCACCTCAACATCGTTCCTGACCTGAGGGGCTCAGAACTGGACACAGGACCTGAGGTGTGGCCTCCCCAGGGCTGAGTACGGACAGACAATCCTTTCCCTCCTGGCCACACTATTTCAGATATAAGCCAGGATGCCACTGGCCTTTTGGGTACAAGCCTCATTTTCAGCCAGTTGTAACCACCAACTGCAAATCATTTTCTGTTGGACAACTTTCCAGCCCCTCTGCCCCAGCCTGTAGCTCTGCATGGGGTTGTTGTGACCCAAGTTCAGGACTGTGCACTTGGCCTGGTTGAACCACACTCCTTGCACACACACTCCTTTGACCAAATGTCCCAGTGCCCAAAAGTCCATTTTGATTGCTCCAGGAGTAATATCATTTTCATCACTATGGACCTGACAACTAATAGAGGGTAATAGTCAGAGGGTTGTAGCAGATCAGAGAGTTTCCTAGTAATATCCCTTACCTGGGCCCCGAGGAGGCAGCAAACTTCCCTGTTGGATGAGTCCTGCTGAAAAAAATAAAGCAGAAGGAGTTGCAAATTTGCTGGGAATCATCCCTACCTAGATCTTGATATGCCCATTAGAGTACTGAACAGCATGAAGGCCAGCAGTGGCTAAAACCTCTTGTCAGTCAGAGTTTTACTTGAACATGGGAGCAGCTGGATTTGATTCCCAAGTGCAATCAGCTCACAGATCTCAGTGCTGTGCCCAGTAGCTGTCACAAAAAGAAGCATGGCTGTCCTTGCAAACTTTCACGGTGCTTTTTAGTGTTAATGTGATTTATACTTGGAGCAGTTTTACCTGGTGGCTAATATATACTCAAGAGAAATTTAGGATTGGATTGGCAGATCAATGCTTTGTTTTGAATTTGCTGCTATTTAGCACAAGTATTGAAACTAAAAGGAAAAATGTTGAAACTAAAAGGAAACTGAAGAAACTATTGAAACTAAAAGGAAAAATGAGCACTTAGCCCAGAATATACCTAATCACACAACTAATAGGAAAATTCTCTCTCTCTGCTGGAACAAGGTGGCACATCAAAACATACCCCTGGGCTTCACACAGTGCATTTGAATCTGCACCAAAATCTATGCTTCACAGCTCAATCCTAATTTTAGTCCTAATTTATGATGCTGAAAATTTTTACCAAATAGCGTGTTTCTAGAAGGACTCAGAATTGTTTTGGGTTGTCATCTTCCATGTGCTCATGAGGTGTCTGAGGGAGCAGACTGTGCCCATGAACCAAGGCCAGGTGAGGGAGATGAGATGGGTGATATTTATCAGCTTCCTTGGAACTGTTTCCCAGGACAAATGTGTCAAACTCTAGTCTGTCCTGCTGGGAAACACTGGAGCCTGCAACTGGGCTCTCTTTACAGAAACCCTTGGTGTAGTCAGTACATCTCACACTGCTCCTGTTTACCACCAGTACTGCAGGGTCTTTATTCAGTCATTACTGGGCACCATGGCCAGTAGGGAAGGCATTGCCCATCTTTTACCTCTAACCTTTGAAGTGAAGAATGGCTGGAGATGGTGCTATTTTTGAAGCTGAGGCTTTTTATGTTTGAGATGTTCATGTTGCTTCCAGTTAACATCTCAGACAGGAACTGATAGAAATTCTTTATACTCTAGTTTATTTGTATCAATTTATTTAAAATTATTAACCTTTGGGATTGGTATGCATTCATCCTGGTTCATATTTGTTCATTTGTCCATGAAAAAACACTGTCTCTTAACTTTATATTGCTTTTTAATCCAGTTCTTCCAGAAAAGGATTTTCTGAAAGAACAAAGGGAGATGAAAAAAACACCCAAAGAAAGACAAAAGTAAAAATTCATATCCATAGGACAAACAAAGATACATTCCTTTTAACCCAAATGTCGGTACAAATCTAGAATTTTCTTTGTCTGGTTAGCACAGGTGCTGACTGAGCCATGCCATTTCAATGATTATTTTGTACAAATTATGTGATAACAGTCATCAAAACACCCATGCTATGCCAGAAACCCAACAGCTCCTTTTCCTCTCTCAGTGACAGATATCTGGGAACCAAGGCAAATTTTATCAGCTCCCACCAATAAGGACTTGGACAAAGAAATAACGAGGGTAGGAAATCACAGACTAACATTGTGAATAATAATGTCTCCCTGTCCAAGCTGGGACCAGAAATATAAGCTATCCTGAACTGGTCCATACCTCTTTTTAGAAAATTGTGTGCAGTTCTGATCTTGTTTTCCTGCAAACAGTGTAAAAAAAAAAATAGAGGAGATTCAAAAAAGGGCAAAAAGTATGATCAAATATAGGGAGCAGATTCTATATGAACACAGTAGGACTTACTTGTCAGACTAGGAAAGAGATAAGGTAAGTAGGTATGAAAACACAAGAGGCAGGAGGAGGGTGGCTGGAGAATATCGCCAGATGCTTTTTGAATACAAGAACCTGGTTAGGGGCATCACATNAAAAAATAAATATATATATATATAGTTGGTACTTCTTCAGTTATTTGTAAGTGGTTGAAGGATAGAAGATCATTCAATGATATTATCATGCATATTCTTTTTCCCTATATATTTGTTTGCCTCAGGTTAAATTTTGGAGACTGAATGTTAGAATAGGTGAAGTTTCAGTCTGAACTATTGCTGGCATTTTTTTGTTCATTTATAAGCTATGAAAGAGCTGGTCAGTTCATTCTATGTATATATTTGTGTGGNCTGAAAGAACAAAGGGAGATGAAAAAAACACCCAAAGAAAGACAAAAGTAAAAATTCATATCCATAGGACAAACAAAGATACATTCCTTTTAACCCAAATGTCGGTACAAATCTAGAATTTTCTTTGTCTGGTTAGCACAGGTGCTGACTGAGCCATGCCATTTCAATGATTATTTTGTACAAATTATGTGATAACAGTCATCAAAACACCCATGCTATGCCAGAAACCCAACAGCTCCTTTTCCTCTCTCAGTGACAGATATCTGGGAACCAAGGCAAATTTTATCAGCTCCCACCAATAAGGACTTGGACAAAGAAATAACGAGGGTAGGAAATCACAGACTAACATTGTGAATAATAATGTCTCCCTGTCCAAGCTGGGACCAGAAATATAAGCTATCCTGAACTGGTCCATACCTCTTTTTAGAAAATTGTGTGCAGTTCTGATCTTGTTTTCCTGCAAACAGTGTAAAAAAAAAAATAGAGGAGATTCAAAAAAGGGCAAAAAGTATGATCAAATATAGGGAGCAGATTCTATATGAACACAGTAGGACTTACTTGTCAGACTAGGAAAGAGATAAGGTAAGTAGGTATGAAAACACAAGAGGCAGGAGGAGGGTGGCTGGAGAATATCGCCAGATGCTTTTTGAATACAAGAACCTGGTTAGGGGCATCACATGGAACAAGCTACTGCAGCCAGAAGAGTCAAAAGGACACTCACCAAGGAACTGCCNAAACGAACTGTTAGAAAATTAGGTCCTAACTAAGTAATACAAGTCATTGATTTTTAGAAGCAAAGACCCTGGAACATTTTCTCTTTGTGAAGTAAGCCAGAATTACAGCCGCAAAGATCAAATTGTCTTTTTTTTTTTCCACCTTTTAGTTACTTTTGACTTCACATATAATAGAATGAAAAAAAATTGTATGTCTGCATCAGGGCCCAGAAAATACATATTTGAGTGACACTGGAAAAGTATATTCTTCCTTTTTACCATCTTATGAAATAACATCTAGCCAAGCATTTATTCTCTGCTCATCACCATGGTATCCAATGTTAATCAATATTCTTAGGAGTAAAGATCATTTTAAGAAATTAAGCCTTTTTTACTTACATCTGACTCATTTTTTTCAAACTTGCCTCATTTCACATTCACATACAGTGGTGTTTTAAAAACAGAATTAGCTCCCAAATTGTAACTGTACAGGCTGACTCCTTAAGGCAACACAGTTGAAATGCTTTTTTAGAAATTCCACTTAAAATTATTACCAGTAGCAATTTATATTATCTGTTGTTGGATATAATGTTGAAATAAATGGCTAATTAGTGTCAACTCACCAGAATTTAGTTACCAAGCAGCTTGAAGCTCTAGGGAACACCTTTATAAAAATCTACAGCATTCTCTTTAAGACAAGGACCCCATTTAGCAATTGTCAAATGTAATTTGGCACGTCTGTAGTATTGCTTTACGCATAGAACTTCTTTTTGTACTCTCAGAATGGTTAGCTTCTGTATTTTTACTGATGATCTTTTTTAAGTGATCTCAAAGTTAAAGTGGTTAACTGATATTTGCTCTCTTGCAACGTACATGCTTAGTCCCAGAGGTAGTCTACTATTTCTGAAGGGAGCTAATGGAGGTTAGTTTATTCACATGCCTGTGAGAGCACAAAGGCAGGGCTTAACGAGTCACTCATCCTTTGCAGAGTGTGTGGCAGTCTAGCTGATTAATTTTATTGCTGACATACAGTCCTCCATCCACCAAACTAAGCAAAAAATCCCAGCGAACAACATCTCCAGAACTCTCAGGAGTTCATCTCCATCACAAAAACCACTGCTGGAAGACTCAGTTCTGAATTACTCGATAATGGGACATGATATCTACATCACTTTAAACAAATATGGGGTTTGGAAGCACAAGCTTCCTCTGCAGAGACCTTCTGCAGAGGTTGTCACAGTGTCAGTGTCACTTTCAGGCAGGAGGTGGCTTGGGCACTGGCAGGGCCACGTAGACTGAAATTCCTGCACTTGCCAAGGAATCCTGGTTCTGTATGAAGGGTTGTGCAAAGCTCCCTTTGCCTACAAACTCTAAAGAAGGCACATGTGCACCTGTGCTTGTGAGTGATGCCCAGTGTATTGTGAGAAGCACCATGATGTAGGAAACATTTGGAAAGGCAGCTTGCACATTTTACATCAAGAACAGTTTTAGAGCTATGAAGCGTTGGATCCATTCAGAAACATTCTCTTTTTCCTAAAAATAAACATGTTTGTTTTTACTTCTGAAGTCTGGGGGGGAAAAGCAAACAGAAAGGCTATCTCAGTAGTACGTCTGTGTCTGTAACATTGCTGCTGGGAGTCAGATGAGTTGTACCTCTGATAACCTAAAACCCCCCATGGAGGATGGAGCAGTCATCATACTACTGAGATGTTTTGCTCAGGAACAAGTAGGATATTAAGTTTTCCTATTCAGTGAGGGAAAGATGACAACAAAAGATATCTTTTACCTCTTTGAATTTAATATTTTATGGTGAAGGAAAACAGAAGGATTTTGGTTATCTGAAACTTGGTCTAGATTGTAAGAAGCTGAGAGTGTTTCCTTGGCCAAGCCTTTTAACTTTTCCATGCAAAAGCTCTGTGTGTTTTGACCTCTAAGTACTAAAGTCCACCTGTGCAAATCTGTTTAAGCGAAAACCCTGGTGGACCTACAAAAAAAAAACAAAACAAAAAACCAAAACCCACAACCTCCCTCCCTCTAAAATCCCTGACTTGTATTAGAAATTCTGTATTTCAGGAACTGCTAATCCAGACAGGTGTGGGGGCACTATTTTAATTCTCTTGCACTGCAGGCTGGAAAACCCAGGGAGCACTACCACTTCTGAGAAGATGTGGTTTTCATCATTCATGAACGATCATAGTGGCCAGCACTTGAAGGAACATTTGTGGACCCAGAGGGGACCATGTCTGTCACAACTAGGCATAAGAGAGAGCTCTTGCAGCAGAGGGCCCTGCACAGCAGTAAAAGCATGAGGAAGATTATTTGCAATTCCATGAAGAATCTTCCTCGGCTGGAATAAAATTTGAAGTAATCTCTGTAATGTTGTTCTGCACCTCACACAACGGGCAACATTTTGCATTATTAGAAATCGCTTTTCCAAAACCATTAGGCAATTTTCAGACCTGGCCAAAACCAGGACAGTAATTCAGATTCACCATGATTATTGTTTGGTAGTGTCAGAGAGGATGGGAATTGCTTTTCCTGCCTACTCTCCTATACCAGGATGTAAACGTGTGCCCAAGTGGGTGGCTGGCAGCCTAAACTCGTGAGCCAATGAGCAGCGGTATAATCTTCTCTGAGAGTCTCACCACAGCAGCCTCTGGGGCTTTTCCTGGAGGAGAGGAAAGAGCCATTAGCTGAGACAGGAGACAAGAGAGCAGATGCATCATCATCCCATCCAAGTGGGTAAAGCATCGACCCCGCGCAGGGCAAGCAAGCAGCTGGAGGGCGGGAGGACAGCGCTTGCCCTGGAAAGGCAGGGCGCTTTTCTTTTAATCAACTCCCGTGCAAAAATCTTGATCTCTGCCTGGATGACCCCCTAAATCTACTGGGAAATGTGATTTGTCCCCCACGCATGAAAAAATATGAGCTGTGCTGGCTCCTACAAAGATTGTTTAGTTTCCATGGATCTCGTACTGTTTCCATTTTTCTTTGGTCATAAAATCCCTTGCTTTTAAAATAAGTATTACCAAGTTAATTTTAATGTCTTTGCATCTATTTTACAACTCCATTATTTTCTGACATATTTTACATGTTTGAAAACAAAAAATGTTACTAGTTTTCCTTTTCAGCAAATAATATGGGAGCAGACAACAGATCTCAATCAATGTAATAATTCTTTAACGAATTTAAATTAATTCAAAAGAGGTGGAAGGGGACACATGTATGTGAAACAAGCATTTTAAATAGTTTCTGCATTTGCATTTGGTTTTAATGGCGTTTACGCCCTCTAGTGTCAGAAAGCCCTATCGTAGTGAGGGCTTTTTTAACCTTTACTGTGTCGGTCAGTCTCAGCCTTGAGTATCTAGGCTTTGCAGAAATGCAAATGCTGGATTTATTCTTCCTATATATGTCCTCCAATTTTACAGATTTGGTACAGAAGTCACTTGGTGGTGTTTTGACCCAAAGTGTGCTATTTCAAATAATTACTTCTGACACATAAAAATATGCTAAATTATAATTTCTGTCATTATTTATTTTGATGTCCACAATATACTTATTTTTCACTTGGAAAAAAATTTACTCCTGTGTTCAAGCAAAAAAACAGGAGTTAAATAAGCAGCACTGTCTCTCATTTGTTACGATTATTAAAGAAAATACATCCTCTCTCACATCAAGGAAAAATGCCCAAAAGTATGATTCATTTCAATTATAATTTGGACCTTTGACTTATGAAATATTTCATCTTACAGACATCAAAAATTGGGTTTCATTAGATTCAGGAATTAGATGAATAGGTGATGATGCTACAAATAGAGCCTGCGTTGCCTGAGATTTCTTGAATTATGGGTATGCAACACCAGATATGTTCCACTCATCGGTTAGAAAAGCAGTAGTGTGTTGCCAGATGAATGACCATGGGTACGATCTACATGGCAATGCTGAGATTACTGGCTGGGCATTAGTAACCCCGAAAACATTTGTGTTTCCCAAGCTCCTGCAAGAGCTCCATCTTCTGTGTGTGATTCAAGCTGCATTTTGTTCCCCCCAGTCTGTCATACAAGGTGCTACATCACACCCATGTTACTCACATCAACACTCTGAAAGATACAGTATTTGCATAATGAAGGAATTCCCTGGCTTGCTTGTCTGTCTTGATAAGGAGTCAAATATGCAAAAGTGGTCTGTCACCTGAGGGATACAAACAACCAAGACAAACATACATGCCTATAAATCCATCCATCCATCCATCCATCCATCCATCCATCCATCCATCCATCCATCCATCCATTCCTGTACGGTGTCACTTAGTGAACAGATATTCTTGGACTGCAAGCAAATAGCACATCTGGATGTCTTGACTACATCTAGTGAAACCTAAGCATTAGTTTGATCATGTTGTTTCTGACTTGTGATTTGACAAAACTTGATTTACACATCTGGTTTGTCATAGCTTTTTCCCTTCCATTTTTGGCAACTGAAGTAGAATGCACCTGATTGATATCAGGGATCAAGTATGAAGCCTCTTTTTCTTCATTCATCCAGAGCATAAGATATTGGGATGACACTTCTGACACTACAAAATTAGATTGTCAGTATAATCATAAACGCCCAAAGACTGGCTTGAGCTTTGGCTACAATAATAGACATATGCAGAACAGACAATATATAAAGTTATGAAAAGACTGCAACTAGGGAAAAGAAGTAAATAAAGGAGAATGTGTTTGCAGCCTGAAGAAAAGTGAGACAAACAGAGTAGCACTAGATTAAACCTTAAAATAGTTCCCTTTTGAAAAGAGAGTCTGTGAAAATTGCTTAATAAGATTTTACATTTGTTGTGTCTCTGTTGCTGAAGAAATCAGATTTTCTGCAGAGTTTAGAATTTGTCTTAGAGATCAAGTATAATTTTTTTTGAATACTTTTAAATACTAGCACCTCCATCTTCCCTGCCATCTGAAAATAGAGTTACACTCTTATTTTTAGTTTAGAATTTTCAAAGAATAGAACAATTGCAGTTGGGGTTATAGAAGGAATTTTCCCTTCATTTTATGTCATCCATTTCCATTGGTGGTGTTCAGTGATATATGAGGTATAACTAAAGGTAATGTTTAATTCAGGAGAAGGAACTTCATTAGCAATTCTGATCATGACTACACTAGACTAAAATCTGTGTCACTGTCCCAGAGGAGAGCAAGGCTAACCAGGGCAAACATAGCAAAGCCTCTGTTTTGTCACAAAAGTAACCAAATATGTTTCTCACCCTGTGAGAATTAGAAAGACTAATTTATTTGAAGTAATTTTTTCTGACAATAATTTTATTTAAACAACTCCAACACAGGGGTTTGTAACAGGAGAAAAACTAATTATGTAAGAATTATTAATGGTGCAAAAGGTATTACTAGCGCTAAACAACAGACAAGCAACATTACCTCTGGAAAATGTCACTGTATTACAACTGATGCAAGCTAAAAAAGAAAAGCAAGTTATTTTAAAATAAGCAGTATATGTATCTGCATGACATTTTGTCCAGAAGGTAAGAAAAACATTGCAAAATACCTTCTTATGTCAAACAATCCTAATTTTCTTTATTTTACTCTGTAACGCTAAAATATTATGAAAAGGCATCTGCTTATGTCACTGCTTAGGTCCACACATAAATACTGAAATGCTGAAGACAGATGAGCTTGTGGTTCCTGTCACAACTCCTAAAGCTTCAGTCTGCTCTTGATTCATATAATTATAGTGTCACATTATCAACAGGATGAACTATATCCCTGAGCAATTTCAAGCCAAATTAATTAGAGCCAGCAATGCTTTCTGTCCACAGCTGCCATCAGTGACAATGGAAGCTTATGGAGCTTCAATAGTTAAGCATTTCAAGTGAAAAGCATCTAAATATAGGTTTAGGAATCTCATTAAAGAGATCTAATTTAAGAGATCTAGTAGTGGGTAGGTGTAAATTTTGCATTTCAAAATCTGGTTGTGTCAGGTTTCTGTTTACACAGTATGATCCAATATATGAAAATACTTGTATCTGTAAGAAAGAAGTAAAACTAATGAATAGTGTAAAGCAGAAATGTTTACCAGTGATTTGATCCTAGGTCTTCTCCACAAAGCTCACCACCCTGGCCCTATGCCCACTGCTTTTCTATTGTTCTGCTTGGAAAAAAATGGGGTTAGTGAGGTGTTGGGGATCCCATTTGTCAAAGAGACCTTGAAAGGTCATTTATCCACTTCCTTGCCCAAAGAAAAGAACAGCTGGTCATGCATATAGTTGATAGTCAGCTCAGGCTTTAGGAAGAGAGAAGCTCCAAAAATGCCTATGTTGTGGGGTGCAGATACTGATGTGAAGAAAAGCATGACATTCTTTCTAGTATTTTTCCAGTTTTTAGATATCTTTAATTAAGACAAGTTATATTATTCATGTAAAAGGTGGATTCTATTAAATTATGCATTTTTCATGCAATCCTGCCATGTCACAAAATAAGAAACTAATAGCATTCAAATTCTGAGTAAGTGGGGG
>WAAG01039230.1:331-18452 GCA_013390105.1 Tichodroma muraria | reverse complement strand
AAAAAAAAAAAAAAGGTGGCACTTCCATACTGATCTGTCTAACCTCTTCTCCGAAGTCATTGTTCTTAGCAGCTGACACATGCAAACAAATAAAAACCTTCTATCATATGCATTTTACATGGGAAGACGCTTATGATTTGCTCTACCCGGAGGATGGATGCAATGCAGTCTGTCAGTCACTGTGAGATTGGTATTCATAAGCAGCTGATTCCAATTAGCAGTTTTAGATAAACAGGATGATACTCAGGCTGCGAGTACAAATGACACTCTTTGTTTTGTCTATTTACACAGAAAGCCAGGCTCGCTCGAATCCGCGCAGCGAAGAGTGGGAGCGCTAATGCCTACATGCAGAGCAAACGAAATGGCTTGCTGAGTAACCAGCTGCAGCAGGTAATGTTTGTGTTCCCTCCACCTCTGGACTAACCACTTAATGACAGCCCAGCAGTAGTTTATTCTACTTATCACCAGGGCGAGTCACCTTGGGGCTTTGGGCAATGTTAGCTTTAGAGGTAGATTAAGGTAGAAGGATAGACTGGACAATTACTGCTGTTAAGGGAAGCTTGTGAGAATTGATGGTGGGGTATTAAGAGATGAGGGAAATGTCCAGATAGAAATGCTGGATTCAATGCAATGTAACCCACATTTAAGGCATTAGATCCTGTAGAAGAACTCATTAAGGAAAGTACAGAGCGTTTGCCTCTTAGGAGGTGGGCTGGATTTTTCTCACTTGGCTTTAAACAGGTAGATCGTGGGTGACAAAACCGGGTTTCATCATCAGTAAAGGAAAAGGCAGCTCTTGAATACTGTTTGCACAGAGGGGTGTTGCAGAGTGAAGTGTTCTCCCTCAAAGCACCCACTTGGGTTTAAGGAGAATATTGGTGATTACCTCAAATGCATTGTAATCTAATGTTATCTGAAGCAAATTCCCGGCTCCCCCCTGCCAAGGAAGCCAGGACCAGCAGCTGGGACTGGGATCCACAGCGACGCACACTGCCGGGAGACAGCCCCTTGGCTGCTCAAAGCTGCACCCAGCTGAGAAAGACTGCAGACAGAGTGGTTTTTAATCCCTGCCATTTTCTGGCATTTAGACTATTCCCCGAGGGATACAGGAAGGCTTTTATTCCTCTATGCCCTTTCTGTTCAATACGTGTTAAACAGCCGGATACTTTAACCTATAGCCAGAAGAGGAGGAAGTGGCTCTCTGTCCATCTGTCCTGTCTTGCACAAAAGATGAGCAGTCACAGCCCTTGTTTCCTCTTCTGCTTGAAAGAACGAAAATATTTGAATTAAAAAGACACCAAATAGCTTAATTACCATGCAGATTTCAAATATCCCAAGGTTGAATTGTATTCTTTTCTATTATCCCACTTCCTCCCCTATTTAGTTTTTTGTGCTTTCTAGTGAATAATTATGAAAGCAATTAATAAACAGTGGATGCTTTCTACTTAATTCTTCATTCTACATCAGTAACATTTGCTATACACTTTCTAAACCCAGTAGATTGGGATCACTGACATGAATTTTTGTGTAAGCAGCAATACCACAAATTCTTTAGTGCTATGAAATGATCCTGGGAGGACAACTATTTTTAGTTTTCCTCAAATGAGGCACATTCTCGGGGGAAAAAATATTTTACTGTAACTTAAATTGACTAAAATTTTAAGCATGTGTTGATCCAACATTCAAAGCTAATGTGTTGATTGCACTTGTAAATTGTACTATTTTATCCATGCATAAAAGACCTAAGATGAAAACATTTAAAAGGAGGTGCACGGGAAGGAAAGAAATAGTTTGATTTAAAAAAAAGCAAAATAACATTAAGGTGCAAAATAATTTTTGTTATACTTTGTAGATGAAGCATTGCAGTTATGCTACCATGTACAGTCCAGATTAGTTCTGATCAAATATTTGGATAAGAACCCTCTTGTTCAAAACTGAGAATAATACAGAGTTCTGTGTATCAACAGTCCTCCAATGAAGAAGAACAGGCCTTTGTTGGCAAATCTGGCTCTTCCTTTGAAACACAGCACCACCACCTGCTTCACTGCCTGGAAAAAACTACGGTAAGAAAAGAGAACTGTGTTTTCCTGAGAATTGCAACATCAGCCTAGCTTTGAATGTTTTCAGTTATCTCTTCTAATTAATGAGCCTTTATATTAAGGCAGTTAGCTGAAAAGAAAAGCCATCTTATCTTATTTTAAGGCATTATACCCAGTGCATATAAATAACAGAGAGATATAGCTTCTGCTATATTCGGAGATCCCTGTGGAAGTCTTTCTGCTTTTTCTCAAAAAAGGAAAAAAAAACCAAACAAACTTTAAAATTTTTCCCACAACGAACATTGCTAAATTTTGGTTAATTAAAACCTGATATATCTATGTGTGGAATTTAAGGTTCTCCTTTTGACAGCATTTCTTTGAAATAAAAGGGCCCAGTTGCTACATCACTTAGCAATATGTAACCCTATGCTTGTTGTGCTTATGTCTCCTCCATTCTTACTTTAGAAGTATTAATTTTATAAAATGTGCTGTAGGACAGAATGTCTCACTTCTTATTCAGAGCATACTGTGGTTTCTTTCCCTAAGATTCTTGCTGGGTCCTTTTGAAACATTTTTGAAACATTTTGTACCAGAACCTGATTATAGCAACTTGCCTCTAAAATTTTTCCACAGTTGAATATTACAAATATATTTAAAAATCTGAGTAATAACCACAGGTCTTATCAAACTGTCATAGAAATCATAGAAAAAAAAAAATTATATTCATTTGGTAGGAGCTGAATTCACCTCCTGAATTTTCACGGTTCCTCTAATCATAATGGTGGAATCTGCAAAATCTAAAAAAAATTTTGAAATTTTTTTCTTTAAAATATGAAGTCTATAAAGCAGGTATTATCTTGTTTCTTGAATCTACATTCTTTTTTCTTTCTGCTGGGTCCTGCTACTGGCCCTGATATATTCCTATGATATATTAACACAAAAATATATGCAGCAGTTCCAAATTGCATTCTGGAGATGATGCATTCCTAAAATTCTATTAGGAACTTGACATTTTGGGCCCTCAGCACTTGGAGTCCGGCAAGTTTCTGGTTCACTGTAGAACAGGAAGGATGGTGTGTCTTCTTAAGACTCTCACCATCCTCTGTAGTATAAGCATCATGATACTGAGAAAAGGCATATTTTCTCTTTTCTGTCACTTAAAAGTCAATAGGATAAGATCTCACCCATCCTCAGAAATGCAGAGTGGGCAATGTTATGGAATTCTGCAAAGATTACATTAATAATGAAACTAATTGCACTAAAAATTATATTTTACAAAATACTTTTAACTAACTTGAGAACAGTTAATTAATAAGTATAATTAAATCAATTAACTTGTGCCATTATAGCATTTCAAAATGTTTCCACTCTATATTAAAAGTTCAGTCAATAAAACCCTTTAATCGTTGCTCCGTAAAAGTTTTAGGAAGCACAAAATTACTTTTAATCAGAAAAATTACAGAGTTCTTGGCAAACATACTGCAAGCCCCTGAACATAATCTCATGAGAGCAATTAGCGTATTTTTCTCTCTGAATTTTATGCCTACTGTGTGATCATGTTCAAAATCTTGATTGTGACTGACATATCCTTTATAAAAGTCATTTGTCAAGCAAGTTCTTTCTTTATCACTTGAAATTTGCATTCTTCAACACCTCTTAATTCACACAAACTTATGTCTGAGTGAAGAAGAACAGAAGAAATGGAAATAAAAATATTATACCTATAAAGGTATTTCCATTTGTTGCAAACACTTAGCCAGAGTTGTTACTCTCTTTACTTTGTTCACATATTTTATATTGGCCCCATATGGGAAGTCTGAAAAACATTAGCACCTTTCCAATTAAAGCAAAATTTTTTAGGGGAAAAATAATTTACCTCATTCTAATACACAAAAATGTAACAGGCTGACAAATTTGATGTGAGACTGAGTTGAGTGTAAAACAATCCAGAAAATGCCCCTTAAACAATTCCCCTAAAACATTCTCAGGATACACAGACTAATTCCAGCAGTAAATGGAAAGAGTTTTCCTGAAAAAGGAGGATTTATCAAACTGCATGAAAACACATCTCAATCTCTGCTTAGTTTTAAATGAGTATAAAACTTCTCCCACTCCCCTGCATCTCCTCCTCTCCCTTTGCCACCATAAGCAACACCACTATTTCACACTCTTTTACACACATAGAAAATGTGGAAATTGTGGCTGAGTGTGAAATACTCCCTAATCACTTGATGAATTAATGTAAACTGGCTATTTGAGTGAATTTGGATTCATCTTTGCAACCACCCTATAAAACTACTGTCTTTGCTAGGATTAAGCGAAGACTGCATGAATAAAGAGGACTTAATTTAACTAAAATGCTCAGTCCTCTAAACTGCTTTTGATTCATGCATCCAGAGTAATTAGGAACTTTTTAGATGCTTTTAAATAACTATCTCATCTCCTCTAATCAAAATTTCTATTTGTTTAAATATTTTTCTTTCAGATAGATGCATACCTCAAAAAGCGTTGTTTCAGATCCTAATTTCTAACATGTAATTCAAAAGGAAGTCTTATAAACTTATCTGGAAAATATTTACGTATTTTATTACATTATAGTTCAATATAATAAATCTTACTTATTTTCTTATTTTTTAAAACTGACATTTAGAGTGTTTACATAAGCACCACTTGCATTTTATTAATAAACATAATCCTCTATTTTGAGGCACTTCAAAGATTATACAGATATTATAATGCAAACTACATTACGACCACATGCTATTTTGCAAAATAATTTGGATTAACATTTTCTTGTTAATTTTGTTCCAGTGTTTACATTTGTATTGGTATTCAGCCCAGACTAATATGGGCTAAACACTATAATCAAGAACAAGCTAACTTTCCCAGTTTATTCAGTTGTGTCAATTTAAGCCGTTAAACAATCACGATTAATATGTTCACTTCAATTATCTTTCTGTGTGTGCTTTGTCCCTCTGTTGGATTCCTCTGGGCTAGAACCACGAGTTCGTGGACGAGCAAGTCTACGAAGAGAGCTGTATGGAGGTTTCTACAGTGAACAGACCCCCGAGCCACAGCCCCTCTCTCTCGTCTCAACAAGGCGTGACCAGCACTTGCTGCTCACGGAGACATAAAAAGACGTACCGCATCCCAAACACCGCCGTCACCGGCAGCCGCCCCGGCAGCGTGCAGGAGCTCAGCACCATCCAGATCAGATGCGTGGAGAGGACGCCTCTGTCTAACAGGTACTTCGTGTGCATCAGCACGCCGAGAGCTGAGGCCCCGGCTTTGTTAGGGAACAGACGCAAAGGTGTTGGGGCTTCTGTAGGCAGGCGGTGAGGCTGAAGATGAGAGTCCCATACTCATCTAAAAATGGGTACTGGTACTGAAATATTCTGTGCTTCCTCTGCTTCAAGCTTAATCCAAAATAATAGAATAGTCTCTCTCTATATCCATTTCTGCCCTCTCAGGCCCTCCTCACAAACTACCGTGCCCTATTTGCAGCAAACAGCATCCAGGGACCCCAAATAAAATAGAGCACCAAATATTATAAGCCTTGGACAAGTGCATAAGAAGAAAAATTTCACATAGAAAAATGTTCAATTCAGATCTATGAGATGAGCAAGTGCTCTATCCGTCCCTTCTTGGTTCAGAGGCATAGGAAATGAGACTTCCTTGCATTTCTGCAGAGCAGAGAAATAAAACTGATTCCCAGAGTCCTAAGTGTAATAGTCATAAGGAAGACTCTTCTAAATAAAAAAATATGAAATGGATAAGAAAAAATGTATTTCCTAGTTTGAGGAGTTATTACAAAAGTGAGGAAAGTGCAGTTAAAGAGCCTGTAATTTACTGAATGTCCCCGTACTCTCAAAAGTAAAGTATTTGGCTTTCACATATATCCAAATATCACCTCTGAAAACACAGCAAAGGCCTCAGGAGATGCAGAAGTGTTTTCTATTGATCTCACTCACGTCACCCTTTAATAAAGAAGTATTTTCAGTACACGTTGCTATAGTGATTGCCTTGTTGAGCTACATTTTGAGTAGCTTCCTTTGTATAGTTACTACATTTGGATTTCACTTCCATGAACAATCCAACATCTTGTAACTCTTGGAACTACTGAAGTTTTTCAGCTGTTATGTAATGAAACCTCCTGGCAAGCACAAAGCTCCAATCTATCTGTTTTTCAGGAATTACTCTGCCTGGACCCATTCTTTTTCTGCTAGAGGACTTGCCTGCACCATACTTCTAGACACCACATATGCAAACACAGAAAGCACCAGCTTTGTGCTAGAAAACAAAAACACAAGCACAAAATGCCAGTTTCACCTTGAAATAGTCTGTTTTTCAAACCTTTTACAATGGGGAGGTACTACAGCAACTCCATGAACATATTAACACAAACTTAATTAGTGCATATAATAGAGTGCCTTAGTACTGAGGAAAAAAAATAAATCCAGAATCCCAGAACCACTAGGGTTGGAAAAGACCTCCAAGATCACTGAAGCCAGTTCTTAACCTGGCACCACCATGCTCACCAATAGACAACATTACCAAGAGCCACATCTACATTCCTTTTGAACATTTCCGAGGGTAGTGATTGAACCACTTCCCTTGGCAGCCTGTTCCAATGTCTGACAGCCATTCCAGTGAAGAAACTATTCCTAACATCCAAATGTTCTTAAATAAGCGTGGCATTGAGGAATATGCAGGAAACTTGG
This sequence comes from Tichodroma muraria, assembly GCA_013390105.1. Classification (NCBI taxonomy): domain Eukaryota; kingdom Metazoa; phylum Chordata; class Aves; order Passeriformes; family Sittidae; genus Tichodroma; species Tichodroma muraria. Next base: position 11,692 of record WAAG01039230.1, on the reverse strand, counting down.
ACTGGCCCTTAGTTTCCACTTTCCTGCATAGTAAGCAACTTGGCTATGGTAACTTTGCAGTGCTTCCCCTGGTCAGAAACACAGGTGATTGGTTGAGATGTGCTGAAATGGTGGGAAAGAAGGGAGAAAGGGACATGGACATGAGCATAGCCATGGACCACCTGCTGCTGGTGTACAGGGCAGTGGGGTGGTGCTGCTCTGTACTTAGAGCTCTCCAGTGGGGCAGGATGGAGATGGCTGTCTGAGGGAATGGAATCAGGCTTGAGAGGTTTGTGGTAACGTGGACTTTCATTCTTCATAGATTTTTGTTTCTTCCTCCAGCCGTTCCAGCTTAAATGCCAAAGTGGAAGAGTGCGTTAAACTAAACTGTGAGCAGCCTTACGTCACTACAGCAATAATCAGCATCCCAACACCTCCAGTCACCACACCTGAAGGAGACGATAGGCCAGACTCTCCTGAGTATTCGGGAGGAAACATTGTCAGAGTATCTGCATTATAAAACAAGGAATTATTTATAAATTAGCATAAAGACCACTTGCAAGCTGAGCTCGAGCAGAGAAAAACGAGTCGTGAGGAATGAGAGAGCTGACAAAGACAACGCCCCTTGACGAGTGTGCCAGTGGCCGCAGAGCAAGAGGTTCAGGAGAAAAAAACTTTGCGGGTTTTGGTGTCGTAGGGTGTGAACCAAAAGGAGCTTCTTACCCCCTGTCCGAACTGACGTGTGGTGGAATCTTTTGTGACCATCCTGACTTACTATATGAGCACAATGAAATGTCCCCATTGATGCTTCTTCTTATCATGAAAGCTCTTTTTAGAAAAAAACACAAACGAAAAAATAGAAACCTATGTTCTTGCTGAATGCAAAACAAGAAACATTTTGATAACATGTCTTTTTTTTCCCTGTTAATAAACCACAAACTTGTTGAAGAACTGTCGAAAAATGAACGAAAAAATGCTCATATGAAATATGTTTGTACTGACTGAAAGAACTACAACCATAATGCATGCTGAAATTATTTGAAGCTGTGATCTCAGTTTACTTTTGTTGTTTTTCAGATTAGGCATGATAAAATAATACTGTAGAAAGGGGCATTTCTGTGCACTTACAACAAGCTGATTGTTAATGTTCCATGGTAGTTGTACAAATAACTTCCCTTTGAAAAATGCAGTATTTCTTACTCAAACATTCATTAGTGAACTAAAGGTGTTCAGTTAGTTCAATATTTACTGTTGTTTTATCTTGCTTCCTAGGTACTGTTACAACTGCAATAAGTCGTACACCTGTTGTATCAGGAATCAGGATTTTTTTTTTAAGGTATTTTACACAACTTCATCTTCACTATAAACTTCTAATGGCAAACATTTAAATAATCTTAGAGCCAACAAATTTGTGCACCACAAATTGCTATTCAGTCACTGCTCCTTTTGTTCACTGTTCTCTATTTCTCTGACACTTTGCTGCCCACTCCAACATAACTGTATCGTTTGGGATTTCAAGGATACTGATGAATCAACAGTCCATTGTTCCACAGACAACTTGTCTACTTCTGTATTTTCAGAACAAACTTCTTGTCACAGTTTACTGCTACAGGAGCAATCCTAATTGAATTTAAATTACCACAAAGGTGTTTTGGGGATCAGCTAACACTTGTCTCCAAATGTTCCTTTCTTACATTCTGCAGCATCCAGAGTATTAGCTACATTGGAAGGCACTGAAAGACATTCAGTAAAAATGATGGCTAAATTCTTTTTGTAATTATCTGTAAACTTGCATCTTAAAACTTGTTTGAGAATTTATATTGGGGGAAAAATATTCAATCACCTAAGAACAATGATAGAATAAAGGATTGAATCCCAAAGCTATAAAAATATAATTGATTTCAATTGGAATTTGCCTACATGGGCAGGCCTAAAAGCTAATATGAAGGCTTTACAAGTTAAGGCTTCTTGGCTTCATTTATAAAATACATTGATATTAGCAGAAATCTTTCTGATAAAAAAGTGTCATTTTTCTTCATAAGAGTACATTAGATATATCATAATGCTTCTTATATTCATGACATACCATACATCATATACATCAAATATACATGGAATATGTGCATATCAATACATACATATATACATCAAAAACACTGGATCAGAAATAATTGCATGTCTGCAAAATAAAATATGCATATAAATCAAAATGCTCAGTGCATTAGATGCCATTACAATAAATGATTAACACAGTTATTTAATAGTTTGAGTAGTGTATGTTTCAGTATAGTATTTGCTAGCATTCTACTGACCTGAAAATTTACATTAAAATACCCACTAAAAACTGAAACTTGCTGATGATACACTTTTTCTTGCACACAAATACTGGTCTTTCTCTCTACCTGTCAACAGTGAAGAGTAGATGATAGACTATCATGCTACAGTATATACACCAAAATACAGCATCACATATTAGAATTAAACTGCAAGTAAAAAGAGTAGATAATGCCATTCATTACTCTTTTATCTTATCATTTTTTTATTACTTATTACAATTTACTTATTCTGAAGTTAATGCATTCTTGGTTAATTTGCAATTAACTAGCCAGTTTTTTTTCTAATCACAAGGATTTACTTATTGTAAGCTGAGCCTCTCCTTTTCTTTCAAACGTCAGAGAGCAGAAGCACAGGCTGTGCTCTGAGCCAGAGGAAGGGCACTGCTGAACAAGTCTGCCCAAGTCCATTACCCAACTGCTCTCTCTTCCACCCTCCAGCAGATCTGCTGAAGCTGGTAGGTTACATAAACTTTAATGGATTTAAAGGAGAGGCAGAACCCATCAGAGTTTTTACTTGCATCCTAGCTCTACACATGGTTACTCATACTTGGTCTCCACATTTTTCCAGTTATTGATATAAAAACTGCCTTGATGTCAGCAAACTGCAGCAACTTCTTTATGTCACATGGTACTTCATGACCAGCTATATCAGCAAAGGGGCAGTTACTAAACCTACTTTGGTACAGACTACACACAGCCCAGGAAACCTACTGAGGTTCCATCAGGTCATGTGTCTTTTAAAAGCTCTTTATTCTCCTGGTCATAGATACTAGAAAGAACGCACTACAGCAATACACTTGCATAACAGTTACACCCCTGAAGCAACTTGTATTTTCATTTTTAAAATGCAGCTTATGAGATAATTTAGTATGATTTTTCAGAATTCCAGTCCTGTCTCCTATTTCCATATGTCACGCGCAAACCATTAATTTATTCTGAATTTGGGAAATACACATTTTTTTGGTGTTTTAGGTGATTTAAATGCTGTTTTGTTAGTGAATGACTGTTGATGACTGTGTAAAATGCATCTGTACTGTACATGAAATGTAATTATTTCTGTGTATCATACAAAGAAACCAAGGTTGTTGTTTTGACAATTTTGTTTGACAGTCATATATCGTATTTCAGAAGGCAGCATAATACACGTTATGCTGAATAAATAGACATTTGAGGAATATTTAAATAAAACATCTGCATGCTTGAATGGGTCAACCTGGTTTTGCAATAACTTATTCATGAAACTTTTCTTTCCCCTCTAATAGTTTGGAAGCAACACTTAATCTGAAGTCAGCAAATGTCCTAGACAATAATTCCAGGCAAGATATGAGTGTATCTAAACCATACTAGAACCATCAAGACCACAGGGTGCCACAGCTCCACTACTGAGTTGCCCTTCTCATGAGGGACCAGACATCACCTTTCCCTTCCCAGCCTGCAGCAGCAAAGAAAACTGGAGCATTATTTCCAGCAGTATGAACTCCACCTCTTTATCTGTACTTTAAAAGATGTCCCTTGTGTACCTCCAAAAACCAAACTGCTCTGCTGAACTTCTCAACCTACAGTCTCCTCATACCTGGTATCAAATTCCCTTGATAAAATATTAATACACAGAGAAGATAAAACACTTTTTGTAGCATAAGACTGGGCAACAACACACCATGGATCACTAATAAGTGGCAGCCAGGTGCAGATGATACTGATCAGCACTGGCACATGTGATGGTTGCCTCTGCAAGGAGCTCACTGCTCTGGGTGGTGGGGAAAGATAAAAGAAACACCTGTCTATGAACCATCCCAGAGCATTTTTAAGAACAACTGTCCTCTCATAAAATAGCTACAGAAGACTAACTGAAAACGTACGCTTTACATTTTGAAGTCATGGATATGCCCCTGGTGGAAGCACACACCACCAAGAGAAGGCTTTCACATCAGAGAACACGATGCAGCCTCAGCTGCTGCAGAGAGAAGGGAGGGCCTTCAGAGAGGAAGATGATCTGGAGAAAAACAAATTACTGAAGCCACAGGATCATTAAATGTTGGGCAGGGTGGGTGCTTAGGAGATCATAAGCTCTCTTTGCTGTATTTGAGGCCCACCAGGGCTTTATTTTACAAATGACTATGGAAATATTTTAGGACTAGAGGAGACATCAGCTGATGGGATATAAAAACACATGGCCAAAAGAATAGGAGTGTCAGGAGTGAACACTATATATAAATTGACAATGTCCAGAAGACACATGAAATTATCCAGACAGCTTAGTTTCTTACCTGCCTATATCATCTAGCTGTCTACTTTTTTACAGTATCTATGCACAAGGAACAACTGAAGCGGGGGAGTGCTGAATAAAAAGGAAGCAGGTGTATAAAAATTCTCAAAAGTTTAGGACATCACATTTTTTTAAACAGGAAGTAGTCAATCATACACAAGCTGGAAAGTTTTAGATACAATCTCACTTCAACAATAGCATTTTGCATGAATTAAATGCAATGCTTGTGGTGGGCTGACAACACTGGCAGGATGCCAGATGTTCACCAAAGCTACTCTATCAGTTCTCAGCTGGGCAGGAAAGAGAAAATACAACAAAATAATGTATCTTGGGTTGGGAGAGAGCAGGCAGGGAGAGATCGCTCACTGATTGCTGTCATAGGAAAAAAGAGACTTCACTTTGTGCAATTAATTTATTACCAACCAAATCCAATTGGGGTAATAAAAAATAGAACACCTTTCCCCCATCCTTCCCATCTTCTCAAGCTCAGCTTTACTCCTGAACTCTACCTCCTCCTTCTCAGAGGTGCAGGGAGACAGGAAAATGGGGACTGTGGTCAGTTCATCATGTTTTTTTCTGATGCTCCTTCCTCCTCCCAGGAAGGGCTCCTCACACTCCTTACCTGCTCCAGTATGGGGTCCCTTCCATGGGAGATAGTTCTCCACAAACTTCTCCAAGAAGAGTCCTTCCCATGGACTGCAGTTCTTCATTAACTGCTCCAGCATGGGTTCCCCACAGGGTCACACACACCTGCCAGCAGACCTGCTCCAGCGTGGGCTCCTCTCCCCACAGGCCCTGCCAGGACCCAGGACCCTGCTACAGTGGGGGGCTCACAGCTTCCTTCAGGCATCCACCTGCTCTGCTGTGGGGTTCCCCACGAGCTGCAGGTGGATCTCCGCTTCACCACGGATCTCCGCAGGCTGCAGGGGCACGGCTTCTTGCACCGTGGGCTGCACCATGGCTGCAGGGGAATCTCTGCTCTGGTGCCTGGAGCACCTCCTGCCCTTCCTCTTTCACTGACCTTGCTGTCTGCAAAAGCAGTTCCTCTCACTCCTCTCTCCAGCTGCACTTGCTGCTGCCGCAGCCACTTTTTCTGCTTCTTAAATAGCTCCCCCAGAGGTGTTACCACTGTCACCAAAGGGCTCGGCCTCGGCCAGCAGTGGGTCCACGCTGGAGCTGGTTTGCTCTGGCTCTGGCAGACACAGGGGAAGCTTGTCAGCTTCTCACAGTAATCACCCCATAGCCTCCCCATTACCATGACATGCAAACCTTTAGTATTTCAATGTCAAAAGACTTTAATAATCTGTGTTTTTCTACACAGTTTTCAGAATCACAGAATATTCTGAGTTGGAAGGGACACACAAGGACCAAGTTCAACTCTTAACTGAATGGCCCATATGGGGATTGAGCTTGCAAGCTTAACATTATTAGCACCATGCTCTGAGACCAAATACAATGCTTTTGCAATAAGAACTTTAAAAGCTATTTATAAATCCCTTCCTCCACCATATTTAACTCTATAATTGCTGTGGCCAACAGCCTCTCTTTTTACTATTCATTCTTTATATATTCCCTTATATTCATATATGCTTTTACAAAATGAAAGAAGAAAATATAGCTCTTTCCTTCCAAAAATCTTGTCATACAACCTGTTGTCATATGAATCAATCAATACCTTATCCAAGGACCAGAAATAGTGATTTTTGCCTCCTAAAAGCATGCTCAGCCACACAGTAACAGGCACAGTCCCATAGACTTGATATAGTCACTGGGCTGAACACAAAACTTGATGCTGGCAGGAAGTGACCTTTTTTTTCTGATACGGCTGCACTCCTTGAGTGCTCTGTGAAAAATGTTAAGGAGCATCTCCGTAGCTGTTTGCTGCAACCAGAAAAGATTTAGTTCATTACTGAATTCATGCTGCAGAGAACAAAAACCACACCATCCTTCTCCAAGCAGTCTTGTAAAACTGAGGAAAAAAGAAAATAAGAGGAAGTAGTTTTCACTGCCTCAAGTATCTCTGAATGTTCCTGTCTTGCCAAGCAGCCTCTCTCCTACATAGATTCTAAAGCACTACAGGAGAAGAGCAGGCTCACTGCAACCTGGTCAATTAATTTTAAGGCTCTTTGAAGAAGCCCTAGAAAAAAAGGCACCTCATAGCCTGAGCAGTCAAAGAAAAAATTCTTAATGTATTCCAATTTTCAGATGAGAGCTATTTCTGAAAATGTGGTTAAATACTCAAAATAGAAAGATTATTTCCCAGAATGTAGACTGGTTCCAGATTTGGGTAGCCAAATCCAAGTGAGGTTTTCCTGACTGCAAATGTTCATTGTTGTGGAGGTCCATAAACACTGCTTTGGGATGCCGGTGCTGTGTGAAAGGAGGCCTCCCCAAGGCAATCCCTCTGCTGTTAAAGAAACCTGACTACACCTGAAGGCAGTGCTTCCTCAGCACACAGACAACCTAAAACCGAACGACAAGGGCTCCAAGTATGTCTAAATCACAACACATCCCCCTAGCTTGGCTTGCCATATTTGTTCCTTGATGAGCTCTAACCTGGACATAAGAAGATACACAGGCAACCCCCATGATAGTCTGAATAGTCCTTGTATGGAAAGACCAGGAATATTTGAAGCATGGCTAAGGGAGCTTCCACAGACACTCCTTGGGATAAAACTTTTAAGGGCTGAGGCTTCCCAGAAAACAGGAATTTTATAATTTTTACATTACTTTTTTTACATTCCTTAAGTGAAATTCCCTACATTCAGCAGCAATTCAAATGTAGCTGTGTACACGTAATCCATAATCAAGATTCCACAATTTGTGGTTCGTACGGACTTTTTTTTTTGTTTAGGTTTTAAATGGGGCAAATGACGACTCAACGCACTGTGTAGAACCGCTGGCGTCTGGAACGCTCCGAAGCCTGGAGTTGCTCTACACCCAGACTCTGTCAGACACCTGCTCCTTGTCTACACAGGAACCTCACCCTTAGCTACAGCAACACTACCCAGGCTGAACAGTGGAACTCGGCTGTACCCGTGCAGTAACACCGGGCCAAGACTTCCCATGCAGGACATAAAAAAGTATTCCTGACAAAGATACTCCAAGCAAAATTTTCAGCTGTTCTCTCCTTTTATTTTCTTTTTACCTCCCAAAATAAGTATTAGCATCTATTGAAGTACAAAAGCAGAAAGGTAATCTTGCTTGCAGTAGTACCCTTGAAATAATTACACCCAGAAGCAGACTGCTAAAAAGCAAACAGCCCACACAACTGAAGAGCTTAATTTCACAAGCCCTTAAGAAGTTTTTCAGAAGCAATTAAAAAAAAAGAAAATTACACTAACATTGCTGCTTCTCCACAACAGAGTAAGTGGAATGGGTAAAGACAAGTCAAATTAACTCACTCTAGCAGGAGGACCCTCCCAATGCCCATCCAAAGCATTCCCACTCCAGGACTAAAAACAAAAAAGCCATTACAGAATTTAAGAGAAAAGTAATTTTATTGTCTACCAAATCACACCTTGCTTTCTTTTTTTCTTTTACAAATTCCAAAATAAATTGAAGAATTTTTTAAATGTAATATTATGTGAAAAGCCCATTTGCCACAAACTACTATACTCAGTGGAACAAATATATATTTCAATAGCGTGGCCAATTGTAAAAATAATCCTATGACATAGACATTGTTCATAAAAATACAGTAAAATGCACTTTCCCCACCTCAATAAATACATTTTAATCTGTTTCTGACTGGCATTTTAAGCCACCAGAGACCTCTTAATGAAGCAGTCACCAAAGTAAAATTTCTCCTCATGTACTTCTACAATTATTGCAATAGCATCCAGAACTGTAAGCATTTTTCTTGCAATCTTTTGTTTATAGCTTCAGGAGAATCTTGGTCAGGAGCAAAGATTTATTTATAAAAATGTGCTACTCCCATATTGATTCCCATTTTGGAAAGAATGTTTAAGGTTTTCTTCCTTTTTACTAAGAAACAGTCCACAGAACAAACTGTTTGAAAGAAGAATTCTCCAGAAAACTAGTCTATTGTCCATAGATATAGTTTTGTTTTCAATCCCTGTTTAATATATTTAAAATTAAAAAATTGTAATGTTAGATAAAAAATAGAAGTTTTAGAACATCTTTAAGAACAAAAGCTAAGATAAAGGTTTTATTAGAAAAAGAAAATCTCGCCCTTTTTACAAATTTTGCAAAATTTTAAATCCAAGTATTAACTTGAATTGTAGCTCTGCTTTCCATGCACACATGAAAACACACAATTATACATACACAGATCCCTGATTAAGACATTTTCCAAATGGCTTACTAAAAGTCAATTTCAGCTGAAGTCACATTTTGTTTGCTCAAAGAACAGTTGCTTCTTCAGAAGATGAGTATTTCTCTTCCCTTCCCATGATGTTTCCTTACAGGTTCAGTCTCCCTGTGATTGAGTCAGTGTTTTACACTTCACACAGCTTGTGACAATGAGTATTACTGTGCCCAACTGAATGAGTGCCTTTTAGAAAACAAACACACAGAATCAACTCTTTTTCACAGCTGAGGACATGGCTAAGAGGCTGACAACAGGCTCATCTCTCCTTGTTGGTCTCCTTCACTTCCATTCATTAGCTGATTTCCGACACATAAGAAGACTGGTATATTTGGCATATTTGATGGAACAGCACAAAAATAACAACAAAACAAAAAATCCTGTGTGACTTTGCAGATTCAATGCATCACTTATAGCTCTTCCATTTCAAAGTGTGTATTAAAGCTGTTTGCCACGGATGTATGTTCAAAGATCCTGGTCAGGCTTGGTTTCAGCAGCTCCATGGAATGACATGACAGCTCCTGTGAGGTATCACTCTTCAGTGTCATGATCTGATCTGCTCTGGGATCCCTTCTGTCATAGTACAGGGCCCACAGCAAAGTAATAGTGAGGATCATAGCCAGGATCTGCATTACTCCAATAGAGATTCCTAGAAATCTCAGCACTTGCAATTGCTTCGTCCCCCTCAAAAAAGTGTACATTTTTTTACCGCATCCCTATAAAACAAAAATAGATTTAGAAACAGTCAGTAATATTTGGGTTGCAGCTTCCAAGACTTAGCTCATCCTACACACTGCTGTCTTTTCTGGCTCCCAAAAATCTCTCTCTCACTTCCTTCAAACAATACTTTGAAAATACTTTGCCTACTTTTTAACTGCTTCCATAATGCCAACTTTAAGTTTTCTCATACACAGAGACTTTACTGGAAGATATCTGTGCTACTTTTCAATTCAGAAATCACTCAAAGTTGATCTGATCAACTTTGAGTGACTTCTGAATTCCTATCAACCCTGACTAATTGCTAAAGAAACTCGTTTTGTGAAAGTTTAAAAAGCCATTAAAGTCCTCTTTATAATCTTGTTTCTCTCCTTAAATTGAATATCTTCAAAGTTGTCAATTATTTTAAACTCTTTCAGACTTTTTCACAGATAATGCTAAAGCTGAAGCTAAAACAGTATAGTAGGAAACATCTATGGACCAGCGCAACCCCATTAGAAAATATCCCATAAAAACTATGTTAAAACATCGTAAGTTGATGTTCACAGAAATGGAATTTAGCTCGTTCCAAACCTTCAATGCAGGCTCTACAGTTTGCTTACGTGGCCAACCGACTACCACATAAGGCTTCAGAGAAGCTCCCAAGCCCTTGTAAGGCTGCAGGGATCCACAAAGAGGCAGCAGCTTTGGGAACTACTGGCTAGCAGTGCAAGCACTACTTACAATGCTCGTTGCTCAGTAAGGGCGATGTGTGTCTTAGAGACGACAAAACCATGACGAGAGGGGCCTCTGCTACTCTGCATGATGCTTATTCTCTATTCTAAGCTTTGCAGGGTTTCACAGCGCAATTATCAAAGCAACATACATATCAAGGGGAAATTCACAGTAACAAACTGGATGGGTACTGGTCCCAGAAGCAAAAATCAGGAACGCATCAAAATGGGCACTGTCTTGAGAATGTCATTTTTTGCATTTACATCCTCACTTCATATTTCTTATGGCTTTTCTAAGAATATAAAGCAATCGATCAAAGTGATGGAATCTGAAGACAGGACATGATAAATAACACTTTTCAATCACACTTAAATTCCCCAAAGCCAATTTCAAATGCTACAGTCCTAAATGTATTTGATGAAAGGCCCAATTTTTGCCACACACACAAAATCCACACTGTAGTCAACAGATTTTCATTTAGTATCTAAATAAAATTAATGTACTCTATGATAATTGTACCAGAATAAATTATAGGATCTCAATGTCTTTGTTCATTTCACCGCTTCATTTTCTAAACAGCTGCAAAGACAGAAAAAGAAGCAGGTATACATTCTTTGAAATTTCAAAAGAAAAAAAAACTAGCACTGTAGCAAAAGCAATGTAACTGGACTTGAATGGGGGACAAAAACTGATGTTGGCACCTTCTTTTCTTCAACTGGAAGGCAGTCGTAGTTATACCATTTACCAAATTTGTTGTTAATTACAGAGAAACTGGCTGCACTTTAATACCTTTGATAACTTAAAGAGATGAAGGTACAGGCTGGTCACAATTTAAAAATGCTCCACCACAGAAATATTCAAGCTCAGTTCATTTGTTGCCTAGAGAAAACACCCACTAACAGAAAACAGTAACATTAATGCCTACATCTCCTGCAGTACACAGACACATAACTGAGACAAATTATGCCCAATCTTGGTAGTCTGTTTTCCTCCATTTAATGATGCTCTTAGAGCTCTGC
>WAAG01039213.1:224192-257664 GCA_013390105.1 Tichodroma muraria | reverse complement strand
CTCGGCGCTGCTCCGAGCTTACAACAGCCGTCAAATTTTGATATGTCTGGGCAGGGTGGGGGGCTGCGGTCGGGCGCTCTCTCGTCCCCGATGCCCATCTCATTCCTTGGGCCTCGTCTGTGCCGGCGGCACCGCCCGGCCCCGGGACGAGCCCCGGCAGGGCCGGGCGGAGATCGCGCACAGCCCTCAGGGCTACCCCAGGGCAGCCGAGTNGCCCGCTCACGCCCGCCCCCGGCTGAGGTGGCTCGGCCCCGGCCGCCACCCCTGCCTCGCGGCCTGCGACGGGCGGGCCGGGCAGCCCCGAGAACGCGGGAGCCCCTGGAGGGACCGATCAGGCTGTCAGTGACCTGAAGGTCGGTGGGCACGGCATGGAAACAGCCCCAGGCAGGTTCCCGGCAATGGGGGTACAGAGCAGCATCCTGGGGCTGAGGACACGGAGCAGGTTCCTGGCAGCGGGGGAACAGAGCAGGGTCCTGCTGAAAGGGGTACAGAGAAGGTTTCTGGCACTGGGGGTACGTATGAAGCAGAGTCCCAGGGCTGAGGCAGCCCAGAGTGAGGGCCTGGTGCTAGGGGTATGTAACAGGGCCCCAGCACTGGGGGTACCGAGTCCAAAGACAAATAGCATGCTCTGTGTCTGTGACTCCTGTGAAAGGCCAGAACATAGGAAGCAAATCCAGCTGAAATTACGTCATCAACAGAATCCAAACTTGATCTGTTTTGTGCTGGCACTAGCAGCTTGTCCCAAGCAAAACACCGGGGAAGTGCTGTCCAGTGAATACCACCAGGGAAGGAGTGTCCCAAGGACGTCACAGTCCTTGTCCTGAATCCAGGCTTTCCACTTAGGAATCACATTCCAGAGACAAAGGGTCCAGGCATGCTGGCCAGCAAGACATGGCACATCAGGATGGCCACGGACACCCGCTGCTCTTGTCCAGGCCTCCTGAGCCCAGAGAGCTTTGGCATCAGAGGGAGATGCCCACTGGAAGCTAGGCTGGGCTGGGGGTCTCATGACAGGGAGGAAGCAGAAGTAATGGGAATGAGGAGGTGCCTATGGGGGAAGAGACTAGCAGGATGAGACTTAGGGGAGGATGGAAAGGTGTGGTGGGACAGAATGGGAAATGGAGGGAACAGGAACAGGCTGTGACACTGGAGAAAGCTGGGCTGGCCCACGATGAGGCTGGGTGGACGTGGGTAAGGAAGGTGTACAGTTGCTCCACTGTCCCACATGGGAAAAGGGAGGGGTGGGATTCTGGGAGAGTATCTGGGTGGTTTGTAATGCTGTGTCTTCTTCCTCACCTAGGAGAGCCCCCATTTCTGATGAGGAGTCAAAAACGAGCAGCTCCCAGCACTTGGGGTCTCAAGAGTTTTGTGTCAGCAGCAGCCTTTCCGAGGTGAGTTCTTTGCCTGCACAGCTGGGTCCAAGAAGGCCATTCCCTGATGGAATAGGCCAGGCCAGGAGCATTTTCCCTGATGGATTCATGGACTCCTTCTTGAGACGGATGCAGTGAGGCAAAGCTGTACTCTCCTTTGGACAGAGCTGTTTGCTGCTTTCGCCTCTGTGTCCGGGGTGGGCAGATCCTTCCTGCTTCCCTGGGTGCCACTTGAACAGCTCACAGGAACACCTTCTCGCTTCTCGCTGCAGGTGGAGCTCACAGCAGTCAGCGGTGGTGGCAGCAGTGCCCAGGGGCTGGATGCTGATGGCAAGGTGGAGGAAAAGCTTGGACCCAAACTGGAGGAGCAGCCACCTGATCCCAGCCCAAACCTGGAGTGTGTGGGAAAGACTGTGACAGATGACACCCTGGGCCCTCTGGCAGGTCAGGGGGATGGCAGAGGGCAGGAGCCAGCGACCCCCAGAGCTGTGGAGCAGAGCAGTGGTGCTGATGCTGCCTGGACACCGGCAGATCCTCCCAGCAACAAGCAGGCTGATGCTGCCCCAGCCTGTTCTGTGGCTCCAGAGAGTGAGCCTGCTGGGAACGAGAAAGCCTCCGCGAGCACTGCAGCACAAGGGCCAGGCGTGCTGGCAGAAGGAACGTTGTCTGTGGTTGTCTCCAGCTGCAACACTTCTGCCTCCACTCCTGCCACCTTCACACTGAACAGGGTTTGCTTTCCCCCCTCTCAGGCCCCTGCTATGCAAAAGCTGCCCCTGTCCTTCCAGGCTGGGGCTGTGCTGAGCCCGAGCCAGTCGCTGGTGTACATCCCCCCGCCCAGCTGCGGGCAGCCGCTCAGTGTGGCCACGCTCCCGGCCACCCTGGGGGTCTCCTCCACACTCACCCTCCCCGTCCTGCCTTCCTACCTGCATGAGCGTTGCCTACCGGGCATTATCGCTTCCCCAGAGCTGCGTTCCTACCCCTACACCTTCTCTGTCACCAGGCCCTTGGCTTCGGATGCCAAAGTGGTGTCTGTGGAGGTGAATCAGCTCAGTTGCCCCCCACCCTCGGGCGGAAGTAGTGCCCAGGCTGCAGCTGAGAGCGCTCCCTTGACCAGCACCGGCCTGGCCCTGCCCTCCAGCCAGGCTCTGCCAGCAGCACCAGCACCAGGTGGGAGCGCTGCCCCCTCCTCTGGCACCACCGTGCAGGCCAGAGCCCCAGCAGCTCCCGAGCCACATGCACCAGGGGCCACCACTTCCCTGTCTCCTCTGAAATCCCCTCCCCAGCTAGAGCGGGAGATGGTCTCATCCCCGGAGTGCAGTGAGATGCCTCTTGATCTCTCCTCCAAGTCCAACCGCCAGAAACTGCCCCCGCCCAGCCAGCGCAAGACCCCCCCCATGCCCATCCTCACCCCCCTACACACCAGCGGCAAAGCGCTGCTCACCACTGTCCTCTCCAAGTCCCAGCGTGCGGCACAGGCCACGGGCAGCAGCGTCACCTCGTGCCTCGGCACCACCCCACCTTTGGTCATCTTTCCCGAGTTCCTGCGCAACGGTGAGCAGGGCTCCTGGGTAAAGAACACCACGCTCATCAGCACCATTCCCGGCACTTATGTCGGTGTTGCCAACCCGGTGCCGGCCTCGCTGCTGCTCAGCAAGGATGCCGGCGTGAGCCTCAGCAGGGACCCACGCCACCTGCCCAAGCAGGAGCCCATCTCCATCATCGACCAGGGTGAGCCCCGCAGTGGAGGCGTTCCCTGTGGGAAGAAAGCCACCCAGGTTAGCACAGAAGGACAGCAGGATCCTGCTAGGAGACTTCTTCATGGCAGAGTTGCTCCAGGAGCTCCTTTGTGCCAGTCCAAGGACATTGCCACCTGGAATCCTGTCCAGGGAAGCGTGTACCCACGATGCCCCGTCAATGGAAAACCTTCCAATCCTCAACTTCTGCCTCTGGGCTGGCCTCCATACCATCAAACCCCGCTGCTTTCTATCGGCATCTCCACGGCAGGACAGCTGCCCCTGAACCAGAGCAGCCCCTGCAAGCCAGCCGGGACGGGTGAGCTGCCAGCGTTTCCGAGCGTGCAGCCCGCCGAGCCCAGCGCGGCCGCCCAGAACTTGCCGGAGGGGCTGCCTCGGCTCCCGCCTCAGGAACAGGATGCTGCAGCCAAGAGCAAGAGCTGCCAGGCCTTGCTCAAACCCTGCGAGGAGCCAGCCAACCCAGCACCGCTGGAGGCAGGTCCAACTCTCCAGACCAGCGCTTTGAATGGGAAAGAGGGGAAGGGGAAGCTGGAGAATGCTCCCAAGAGTCAGGAGCGCACTCAGTCAGAGGCTGACTCTGGTCAGGAGAGCAATGCACAGACTGAGGCTCCCCAGGGGAGCTGTAGCCTCAAACAGTCAGATGCAAAACCCAAAAATCAAGTATTAGCAGCGTATTTGTCACATGACCTGCCAACGGCTGGGAAGCAGGGCCTGCGGATGGTGCCAGAGGTGCCCACGGATGGCCAGCGCAAGGAGCCAGGCTGCGAGGGCTCCCAGGAGCCACCAGCCACAGAGCCCCTGCCGTGTGTGCAGCAGGTGGATCTGTGCAGGGTCAAGAAGGAGCGAGTGGAGTGTGATGTGTCCTTTCCATCGGCGACCTGCCTGCGGGCCGGGGCAGCTCCCCAGGCCTTTGCCGAGGCCAAGCTCAAAGGAACAGGGCAAATCAAGCAGGAGGGTGGCACACGCTGCAAGGCCAAGCGGCAGCGTGATGGGGACACCAGGCAGAGCCACAAGAGACTGAAATGCCAAGGCCAGGACAGCGAGGAATCCCCAAGCAAGTTGGGAAGCCGAAGCGTGCATGGCCGGAAGGTGCTTGGGATGGGGTGGACTGGGACTGCTGGGTCAGGGCAAAGGTGGGGCTGTGGGAGAGGAGGGAGCTCTCATGGGGGGACAGCTGAGGGCACAGGGCTTTCTACCTGTGCTCCTGGGCATTGCCTGGCTGTGGGGGAATGTACCTGTGCTGCAGGTTGTCCAGGGCAAAAATATATCTGGCATGTCAGAAGAGCTGGAGGGCACCAGCATAATCAGTGGAGATGGAGTTTTTTCTTTTTTGTGCTGCTCCAGTTCAGTCAGTGGGAAGCTCCAGCTTCAGCCCATGTCCTCCCTTCACAGTGGCAAAAACACCGTGACAATCCACACGAGCTTGGCAAACAGGAAGGCCGGGAAGGCCGAGGCGGCCTGGGTGCCATCACAGATCACAGCAGCCTCAGGGTAAAGCGCAAGCGTAGGAGGCCAGCGAAGACGGAGTGCCCATCTCCGGCTCACCGCAGAGACAGCCACGAGGAAGGTACTCTTGGGAATGGCAGTGGGTTCCTGCGGGGTCAGGCTGCCCTAGAAGCCAAACTTCTGCTCTCCTGAAGCCAAATGGCCTTTGGAGCTGGGTTGGGATCCAAAACAGAGCTGCAGCATGATCAGACTCCCAGAATATGGAGGAGGTTGGGAGGAGCCCTAAAGTTCATCTTGTTCCACACTGCTGCCATGGGCAGGGGCACCTTCCACTAGACCAGGTTGCTCCTGGTCAAGCCTGACCTTCGATGTTTCCAGGGATGGTGCATCCCCCACCTCTCTGGAGAACCTGTGCCAGTGTTTTACCACTCTCATTTTCAAAAACTTCTTCCCTGTGTCCAATCTAAACCAGTCTCCATTCATTTAAAGCCATGGGTCCCTTGGGCCATCAAAGCAGCCCCTGCTATGATACTGCAACGCCCTTCCCACATCACAGGTCTGCGATTTGTTTTCTCAAGGCTCAGTTTTCCTCACAGGTTACTTGGAGAAGAAGCCCAAGAACAACTTCCGGGACTTCATTCCAGTGGTGCTGAGCAGCCGGACGCGCAGTCAGTCGGGTGAGTTGGTGCCCAGGCTCCTGTTGGCAGTCCTGGTTGGACTGGGAGCATTCCCTTTCCACGTCGCCTTGTCCCTGTGTTTTGTCCTGTCTTGAGGCTTTGCCTTGTGGATCCTCTTGGCTTTTTTGTCAGCTAGAAATCCCACTTTTTTGCAGGAAGCGTGGCTGGCTCTTCTGCTGGTGTGACAGGAGAGTGTGATGTGAGTGGCCAGGAGATTTTACCGGAGGAGGATCAGGAAGAGGAAGAGGAGGAGGAGGAGGACGAGGAGGAGGAGGAAGAGGAGACATCCTTGAAACATCGCAAGCTGCGCAAATCCCACAGGACATCCCGCTGCCACAGCCGCAGGGACAGGGACAGGTCTGTGTCTGAGAGGAGCAGCTGTCACACGAGGAGGACCCGGGAGCTGCCCTGGAGAGCAGAATCACCCAGACAGCTGTGGGAGCCCAATGAGGATGAAGAGGAAGAGGAGGATGGCCACATCAAAAGGAAGAAAAGGAGACGGCAGAAAAGTCGGAAATACCAGACAGGAGAATACCTGACTGAGCGGGAGGAGGAGCAAGTGGGATATCCCCACCGGAGGCGGAAATCCAAAGCAGGTACAACCTGGGAATGGGGTACTGGTACTAAACTGGAGACCAGCGTGGGAATTGTTTTGTTAGGTGTGAAATTTTGGGGGGGATTTGCTTTTCATTATTTTTTTGTAATGATGAAACTCCCTCACTTTTAATGACTTGGTGGCCGCAGCATGGGGCTGTTTCAATCGATCAGCTCTTCTTTCAAAAACATTTACAGTAAATTCCAGAGCAGTAAACAGCAATTTATGTGGCTAATTAGACACTGATCTTACCCTTGGATTAAGACAGAGGGCGTGGGAAAACGAGAATGGGACGAGGTAGCACAGTGGAATATTTCTGGACAAGCAAGGCCCCTGGGAGCCATGCTCAGCAATCTGTGCTAACGCAGGGGTATGTGGAGCCATCCCGATCCAACTAGGCTGCTTTTGGCTTTGTCTTGCTCTATGAGGGCCACCTGCAGACTTGCACCAGGGAGCAAAAGGGCCAGAGGATTAGCAAGGGTGCAGTGATGGGGAAACCCCTTGTGTGGTTTGTAGGCGTGAGGAGGAACACGCTGTGCCCACCTCTGCTCTGCTGCTGCTCCTGAGCCTTCGTCTGCCACTGCCAGACCCTCTGTGAAACCTAAGTCCGTGATGAGCACATCCCTGAGGGCAGCAGTCTCTGCCGTCCCCTCTCCGTGTGCAGGCACAGTCGAGGCTGTGGGACCTGTCCGGCGGTGCGCGGTGGTTTGGTGTGTGCTGGCGCTTGGCTGTGGCTTGTAGCTGTGTCCAGAGTCACACAGGTGACTTGGGGGGAAAAGTTGTCATGGGCAGCACTTGTGCCAGCTCTCTGCATGCTTAGGCTGTGCTCTTGGAGGGCATGAAGTGGCCACGGCCCTGTTGCCTTGTGCCACATTGGAGCTCAGACTGGCACTCCTCCCTCAGGTGCTGCTGAGATGCTGTGGGGAGCAGAGGTGGCTGCTGTCCTCCCAGCAGCTGGTATCTGGGCCAGCACAGCGTTACACTATCCTGTGGTGTCTAGGAGCCTCTGTCAGACCAGGAACAAAGTTTCGAGTGGGCTTCCTAGTGTCTTGGCAACTCAGGGGTGCTCTCAGGATGCCGCCTGTTCAGAACAGGAGCCTGGAAGGAGCTTTGGGTGCAGTGGCATTCAGAAGGGTTTGCCCAGCAGCTTTACCACATATGTTAAGAGTCTCTGTCTGTCTGTCCAGCTTCCCTCAGAGGCTGCTCACTCAGCCCTCAGATAGGAGACCTGCTGTAGTTTGGATTCAGATGTTGTGGCCTGGAGCCACCTCCAGTGGCAGTGGAGTCCTGAAGTTCTCTCCATGCTGTGCAAAGTCCTTTCCTCTGCCTCTTTTCTCTGATCTTAACTGATCTCTTACTCATTTCATGGAGTGCCTGTAAATCTCGTGCTTCAGGATTGGGTGAGCAGAATTCCTCCATCCAGGGAAGACAAGGCTAGATTTCCCTTGAGGAGTCCTAACTGCACCAGTTAGGTGCTTCCTAACTGGATGCGTGTTAATGAAAACTTAAACGTGCTCCTTAACCTTCAGGGGAAGATGTGAGAGGGCAAGGTAGGGCCTGTTGTGCTTAGGCAGCAAGCACTGAATGCTTGCAGACAGCTCCTGCTTGTCCTGCCTCTCTAAGACATATCCCAATGAATCCTGCTCCTGTCTTTCCTTGTACCCATGGATGCTGAGTGTCCCATGTACATGCTGAGTCCATCCCAGATGGGAGAATCTGTGTGTTCTCTCTGCTTGTCCTTCCTACAATGCCCTTGCCCTGGGGCTGGATTTAGAATCATGGAACCCCAGAAAGGTTTGGGTTGGAAGAGACCTTAAAGCTCATCCAGTTCCACCCCCTGCCATGGGCAAGGACACCTTCCACTATCCCAGGGTATTCCAAGCCCCATCCAACCTGGCCTTGGACACTTCCGGGGATGGCACAGCCACAACTTCTCTGATTTCTGTGCGGCTCTCAGAGATGGGCAGTTTGTCTTGCCTAGTGGCAGAGGTCTGGGTGACCTTCCGTGTGGTACCTACAGAAGCTCCTCATTCACATTTCTCCTTTAGATTGCAGGCACCGGAAGCAGAAGGAGTCTGGGAAGGGCAAAGGCACAGAGCTACAGCTGAGGAGCAGGCTATCCCCATCCCCCCGGAAATCTCAAGGACGCACGGACTTCCGGAATGGCTTCTTCCTGGAGCACTCCGACAGCTCTCCTGTCCAAGAAGAGCTGGAGAAACCATCAGGAAAACGCAAATGTAAAACCAAACACTTGTCAGGGATCTGTGATGAGGGGAAGGTACGACTTGAACGGATGAGGGGGACATGTGGGGGGAGGAGGGGACTCCTGTGAGTCATGGCCACATGTGCCAAGGAGTTATATTCCTTTCTTTCCCAGGGGAAAGGCTGCTGCAACCAGCCCAAAACGTGCTCTCTGAAGAAGCCCCAGGACTTGTGGACACTTTGTAAGTCCCGTAGGGCAAGCCCGGGAAGTTCCCCTGAGCTGCCCCCAGCCCAGAACGTTCCTCCCGGAGCTCGGCGGCTGATTGTGAACAAGAACGCAGGGGAGACGCTCCTGCAGCGAGCAGCTCGCCTGGGCTACAAGGTGAGTCTTGTGCCCTCTTGCGTGTGCCCCTGCTGCCCCACCCAGGCCGGTTGTCACAGCCATGCTCTTGCTGTGCAGGACGTGGTGCTGTACTGCCTGCAGAAGAAGAGCAGTGACGTGAACCACCACGACAACGCGGGGTACACGGCCCTGCACGAGGCCTGCGCACGCGGATGGATCGACATCCTGCACATCCTGCTCCAGCATGGCGCCAACGTCAACTGCAGCGCCCAGGACGGCACCAGGTGAGCCGGGCCAGCGCAGGGCAGGGAGCAGGGTGGGTTTTTCAGGTTGGTCATCACTAAATGGATCTTAACCCAAATGAGCGCATTTCCTCAGCGAACTCCCGGTCCCTTTCTGCTTCTGCCCTTGCAGGCCTATCCATGATGCAGTAGCCAATGACAACCTGGAAACCATGTGGCTTCTCCTTTCCTATGGTGCTGATCCCACTCTGGCCACATACTCTGGGCAGACAGCAGTGAAGCTGGCCACCAGTGATGTGATGAAGCGCTTCCTCTGTGGTAGGTGCCAGGCCTGGGGGTCACAGTGCTCCAGACCTTCCCCTCTGGCAGCATACAGGGACAAATCTGGGTGTCAAAGGGCCTGAACAGAAAATGACTCAGTCTTTAGCTCTGTCCTGTCACGCAAACGTGTTTTTACCAACTGAACTTTAATTATAGAAGTGTATGTGTTTCCAGTATAAGATACAAGTCACTTTTCAGTTTTCAGTGTGCAAGGAGATGGCTGCGCTGTGGTCACACAACTAAAGACAGTGGTCTGCTTGAAGATGATGTTCCACAGTCCCTGGTTCTACTGCTTAACCTAAGGGAACAGATTTTTGTTGCCAAATAATGCTGCCTTCTATGCAAAAGAGCCCTGTCCAAATGCTGCTGCTGGCAGAAAGAGCCATTTTGGATCTTATGGCCACATTCAGTCCCATTTGTGTACATGCAAGACAAGTATTGTGGCTTCTCCACAACAGCAAGGAAGGGACAGCCAGAGGTGGCTCCGAGACAGAGACAAGACAGAAAATCCCCAGTGTTGAAAAAACTGTTTTCTCACTGCCTGTGTGAGCCCCTCCAGGCTCAACTACTCACACATGTTTTGGGGATGGTGATTTGGAGCTCAGGACTGCTCTACGAATCTTTCTTTCCAAGCCCATTCACACTGTCTGTTGTTTTCCCTTGTCAGCTCCAGGCTGGGGCCCTGGGGTGATGCCCACTCTTCAGCAGGGACACTTTTCCTGCAGCCGTGGTTCAGCTTGTGCCTTAATGCCCCAGTGGGAAAAGCAGCAGGAGTAAAGCAGCCCCCCCGGATCTGTGGATGTGCACACTGGGATGATGCTTTGAGCCATTAACCCTCTTGATTTCCCCTCTCTAGATTACCTGTCAGACCTGCAGGGCCGCAGTGACGAAGACCCTCGGACAGCCTGGGATTTCTACAGCAGCTCTGTGCTCGGTGAGTGCAGTGCGGGCTGGCTTGGTGGCAGCAGAGCAGGAGGTGATGCTGTGTAAAACACATCATTCCCTCGGGTTTGGCCACATCCCTCTACTCACACTATGGATAGAGACCTTGCAGTGGTGATACATGCTGGGAGTTGCTCCTGGGAGGGACTTCTTTGGGAAGCTGAATATGTGCATCCTTCAAGTGTGGGACTGGGCTCCACGTGCTGCTGGTGATGCCTGAGGGTCTTGGGTTGTCAATCCCAAGCATGTCATTCTTGTAGCAGTTCCTGTTGCTCAACTGCTGACCGGTCACCAAGGAAGGTGAAGGACATACTCATTCCTTCAAAGTGCAGAAGTCTTGAACTTCCAGGTTCTCAGAGCTGCCCATCCCTCTCCCCTGCTTTGGCAGGGAGATGTTCATCCAGGGAAGGTCCCATTCTTAAAATAACCAGGCATTTTTCCCAGTGAAGGGCTGACTTCTGCCTTTACTGTCATTTCCTCAAAACTGTGGTTACAATGGAAGATGTTCTAGATCTGACATGTTCAGAACCTCTTCCAAGTTCAGCGCTCCCGAGCCCTTCATAAGGACTTGGAGCATTTATGCTGGCAGGCTGAGAGGCTGCTTGTTGATTGCAGTTGCTCACCTGCATAACTTCCAGCATCCTTCTAGAAACAAAGCCAAATCTGATACATTTAGGAGGGTGCTCTTGGCAGAGGACTTCTCCTTGGAGGACCCTGATGTCTTTCCATTCCAGAACAGGAGAAATTCTGGACTCCTGAGAATGCTGTTTGTAGGCTGTTGCACCTCAGCCCTGCCAAGGGAACAGTTCAAACCTCAGCCTCCTTCCTCAGAATTTCTCACTCTCAAAGCTGTCACAAGCCTTTACAAAGGAAACTAGCTGTTCTTTGTGGTATTTTTAAAGGTACTACCCCTTCTGATTTATCACTGATTCCCTGCTGCCCCATCCATGGGGCATTCCCAGTGCTGCCTTTGGGAGACTGCCTGGCAAGGCAGGAGCTAACCCAGCTGGGAAGTAAGTGATCCCTTACCCTTCCAGGTCTGTTTCCAGCAGGCACAGGAAGGGACCCTCCTCCCCATCCTCCTGGGATCAGTTTACAGCAGCAGCAGCAGCTGTGGTGCCAGCCCTGTGTCACCTGTGCTGTGCCAAGCATTGCTGCTGGACACTGCTAGAGCCGCAGAAAAAGCAGGATGCCCAAGCCTGGGACCTCGCCTTGTTTCTTTACAGCCTGTTTACTGAAATGTCCCTTTCTGGCTCAGGTACCTCAGCAGTTGCTTTGGGTCACCTGGAACAGGTAAAGCCCAGGGAGGGAAGTACCTGGTTCTGCTCTGGGATAACCGAGCTGCTCTCAATCATCACAGGCAGAAAACAACTCTTCTCCTCCAGTGGATCAGTCCTTTGAAATCTCTCTTTCCATCAGCTCCACCAGCTGAAGCACTGTACGTCCCTCAGGATACAGGAGAAATCCCAGGCCCTGCTTGAGCTGTTCCTATTCTGAGGCAGGAATGCTGTCTGCATTTTCCTTGAGGTCTGCAACTCTCTGGGGGCAGAAGGATAATGAAGGAAGCCAGGGTGTGGGATCTCTGAGGTGTGGAAAAGTCATCAGTGTCCTGCACTTGGTGCTGCTGGAGCTCCAGACACAAAGTCCCAGTCCGGAGTTTGTCTCCACCTGGGACAGGCATTATTGTGCCTCATTGTCTCCCTCAGTGGTACAGAATGTTCCTGTCCTTGTCCCAGCCTTTGCATGGGCAGATGGACAGGACTAAGCTTTCAGGACAGATAGTGAGCCCTATTTTTGCCACATTAAATGCGTTTAATTATTTTTTTCTGAGTTGCTTAGGAAATCTGAGGTTTTTCAGTGATGGCATCTGAGCTTTGCCAGCAGCAACATTGGATCAATAACCACATCACTTATTTTTGTCCTATTCTACAGCAAGTTTGGACAATTTCAGCACCCTGTTTCTTAGGGATTTTTTTTCCCCTTGGCAGCACTAGAAAATAACTGTTTTTCCCCAAGACCCTGCCTGAGCCAGTGTCTCCTGTCATCTTCTGTTGTTCCTCAGTTGGAATCCCACTCGTGCTGGGTGTGTGAAGCTTCCTTGTGCATCACCAGAAGAAAAAAACAGAAGATTTTTTTTTTCACCTTTTCTCTTGTTCATGGAGTTGAACTTTTGCAGGATTGGTTTATTTGCTCAGGGGCACATTGGGTCTCACTGCTCTCTGTAGAATCTAAACTCTCTTATCTGGAAGTTTTTGGAGTTCTCCTATATTATCTCAGTGGGACACACCACTCTGCAAACTTAAGACTATTCACACCTCTTCATAATAAAATCCAGGCAGCAAGATCTTCAATAGGATCTTTTCAGATTGGTAAATAGGAAAATTATCTGGTTTTAAATGGTTTTGGATCTAGCTTGCTGTTCTTCATCCCCTCTGGACACGGATCCTGCTGGAGCTCAGATGCCTCCTGGAACACCCAGACAAATTCTCTAAGTCATAGAATCATGCACTGGTTTGTGTTGGAAGGGACCTTAAAGACCATCTTATTCTACTCTTCTACCATGAGCAGGGACACCTTCCACTATCCCAGGCTGCTCCAAGCCCAATCCATCCTAGCCTCGGACACTTTCAGGGATGGGTCAGCCACAGCTGCTCTGAGCCCTGTGCCAGGGCCTTCCCAGTCTCACAGGGAAGAACTTCTGTACGTCCACCTTAAATTTCCCCTCATGCTTGTTGCTTGGTTGGATTAGTCTCTGGTGGCACAGCTTTGCTGTCCTCACTGAGATAGGTGCTGGCTCCCCTGGATCACCTGCTGGAGGTTCTAAGGGTAGGATCTGGGTATGGAGAAGCTCTCAAGGAGCAGAGCTCTCACTGTGCCTTCCTTGGTAGGCCATGTGCAGGCAAAGCTTCTCTACATCCCCCTCCACCTTGCTGTTCCAGGCTCTTCCAGGCTGAGGAGGTCTGTGCTGGCATGGGAGAGGGGCCAAGGTCATTTTGGAGAGAGTCTGGGGTCTACCAGTGGGGTGGTTCACGGTGCAGGCTGTGCCCTGTCCCACCTGTGGGACCAGAGCACATCTGAGCTTCCTGCTACAACTCGTGATGTTCTCCCCACCTCACCTGGCCAGCGAGCAATCTCTCTATGCAGAGCAGCCAGCACTTGCTCCATAGTGCTTGCTCCAAGCCAGCTTGGCCCCATACCCCTGGCACGAGGGGCTGGAGGGGAGCAGTAGGGGTGCAGTTCTCACATGTGTTGTGGGAAGGTGCCCATGGGGTCGTGGCTGTGGCCAGGGAGTGCCAGCATGGACTGGTGTGTGACTGAGCAGTGCCAACCTCTGTCCTGTTGCAGAGGGGAAGGACAGCATCGGTTGCGACCTGCTGCTCAACCCTCCAGGGAGCTCAGACCAGGAGGAAGAAGAGCAAGAAGCAGATAACTTCATGTTTGAATTCTCAGACAAGCCGCTTCTTCCCAGCTACAACCTCCAAGTGTCCGTCTCCCGGGGGTGAGTGCTGTTCCCTGGAGCACAGAGCAGCACGTTGGTTGTTCCAGTGGGCTTAAGAGCTGCTCGTGTATCTCAGGTGTTTTTTTTCATAGAATCATCACAGAATCCCAGAAGGGTTTGGGTTGGGAAGGGCCTTACAGCTCATCCCATTCCACCCCCCTGCCATGGGCAGGGACACCTTCCATTAGACCAGGGTGCTCCAAGCCTCATCCAAGCTGGCCTTTGACACTTCCAGGGATGGGGCAGCCACAGCTGCTCTGGGCAGCAGAGGGAAGTTGTGGCTGTGGCACTGGGGAAGTTGGGTAAGCATTCCGTGGCTTGGCGTGGCCTGGAATGTTCTCAGAGAGCAGGGAAGGCTCATAAGGGCTCCCCCCACCCTCCATGGCCAGGCACATCCTGCTTCCCTGAGTGTCCCTGTGCTGTGCCTGTCAGGAAGCTCCCCTCTCTCATCCCTGTAATCCTGCTTCTAGCTCCATGTTACTTCAGCAGCAGCTCACGCTGATGGCTCTGAGATTGTTTCCCTTCCATCATGGCTAAATCAGTCCCAGTACTGGAACAGCACTCCCACCTGCACCCCCCGTGACACGGTGGCTATTGCTGGGGCAGAAGGGTGACTTGGAAGAGGCAGCAGCCAAAGCACCGCTCTTCTGTGCAGCAAATTTCTGTGCCTGCCGGTGTTTGTCTATGCAGAGGGACACATGCAGCATGCCCTCCAGGAATAAACCACACCAGAAGTTCCATTTCCTGACCATGTGGCTTATTCCTGGCAGGGAAGCTGCCAGGACCTTGTTGAAGGCAGGACTTTCACGCTGTTGTCCCTGCCTGGCTGTGAGTATTTTAACAAGCTGTGACCTGTGAGACCATGATCAAACCCCAGTCCGTGGGCTCCTGAGGGGAAGCAGCACACGGAGAACAGCGCCAGGGCCAGAGGGGAGGCCTGGCGTGCCAGGAGGCAGTGGGGCGGGCACCGTGCTTGCAGCCCCCTTCACCCCTATAACCCACCGTGCTCTTGCCATCCTCGCAGGCCCTGCAACTGGTTCCTGTTCTCTGATGTGCTCAAGCGGCTGAAGCTGTCCTCCCGCATATTCCAGGCCCGATTCCCGCACTTCGAGGTGGCCATGCTGCCCCGGGCAGAGTTCCAGCGCCAGGTGTCCCTCAGCCAGGTGCTGGCGCAGGAGGAGGTGCCGGCAAGCCCTGAGCTGGCGCCGGGCACGGCAGAGACTGTGGAGCTGGTGCACTACGAGCCCGAGCTGCTGCAGCTGCTGGGCTCGGCGGTGGAGTACCAGGCCTGGAGCAGCTGACGGGGACAGGCCACTCCCGGCATCACGAGGCAATAATAAGGACCAAGGGGAAGCAGCTCTCTCAGCGCCAGCAGCAGGGACCCGAGTCTTTGAGCAGCTGCTCCTCCTCTCCTCAGGGTCTCCGCCAGCTGGGGAGGGAGGACCCTCGCCTCCAAGGACTTCCCGAGGCCCCCCAGCCACGAGCAGTGGCGGTCGCTGCCGCCGCCGCCTCATGCAGCTCCGGTGGGTGATGGAACCCCCACCACGGGGCTCAATGGGGCTGCGAGCGGTGGGAGCCGCCGCCCCTCCCCACCGGACCCTACGAAACTGCGCCTCTCCGTTCGCCCTCCCCCTCCCAACGTCTTCCATAGTATTTATTTAATTAGTATTTAATTTGTAATGTTTTCTTTGTTTTTGCTGAGTCTATATCACTGTGATGGTGAGCTCCGGGTTGTGGGATGAGACCGTCCCCCGCCCCTCTCCAGCGTGCCCCGAGGCCAGCCAGGCCCAGGGGCTCCCGTCCCTCCCCGGCAACGAGACAGGGGACAACCCCTTCCCTTGGCTTTGGAGCTGGTTCGTGCTGCCAGCGCTGAGCCCCAGCCGGGAGCCAGCCCCACTGCTCCATCCTCTCCCGTGCTCCTTCCTCCATCTCATTCGTGCTACTGCTCCCTGTCCCCGGCGGTACCGCCCGGGCAGGCGCAGCCCGCGGCCCCCGCGCGTCCCCCGCTTCGGCAGCTTGTGCCCCGCCCCAGGCTCTGTCCACACGGCAGGAGCCGCCTCCTTGCCCCGCGCCCCGCCGGTGTCCCGGGAGTAGCTCTCGGTGCGGGAGCGGGTGCGGGTGGGCTGCTCTGCCTCGGGGCCGGTACAGTTTTATTGTACAGGTGCTAACAGGACTGAGGTCGGGACAATCGGGGGATTTCTGGCTCCGCAGCGGGAGCCTTGGGTGAGTTTTTTTGTTGGTTTGTTTTTTCTTTGTGTTGTGTTTCTCCCCAGCCAGGGCAGGCGTTTCCCCCCTTGGAGCTCTGCTGCCAGCCTTTCTCCGGGGACCCGGCAGCACCTTCTTTAAGCCAAGGGTTTTTTTGCCTTTGGGTGTGTATTCTGGTTGCTCTTTCTGATTTCTGTTTTATTATATGCAGCAACAGGCTGTGGTGTCAAAAACACTGATGTACAGAAAAAACCTGCATCAGGCTCCCTGGCTCCTGCCTTTTTTTTTTCATGTCCAGGCAGATTTCTGTGCATGTCATCCTGAGTCTGTGGCTCAGGGAAGGGAGAGGGGAAGTGGCCTGTGGAACCTGTAGGGTCCATGTGTCTGCACAGCTGGAAAAACAGGGAGACTCCACTGCTCCTCCCAACTTCTTGTTTGATCCTGGTGCTGGGAACTCTGCCGCCAAGCCCAGCCATTCCCAAACACCAATGTTGGGGTAGTCCTGTCTGGTCCCAGGACCCCCCAGCCTGTCCATGGGGCAGCTGGTCCCTGGCTGGCTTTACTCATCCCTGTGGGAGCAGAGGGAGCTCAGGGCAGTGCTGTAGTTTTGTTGTTTCCTTAGAAAGGGCAGCAGGAACGTCCTGATGGCAGGACTAGGATCAAAGCTTTGCCCACACACCACGAAGAGGAACTCCCTAAAGTGGTACAGGAGCAGTCAAGGCAGGTCTTAAAAAGAGAGGGGAGAGGTTCCCGATGAGCCTAAGGAGGTGCAGCCTTAGGGAAAACTCACCAAATTTATAATCTGAAATGTTCACTTGGAAGCAGGTGGGTGGGAGGGAGCTGATAGGGTTCAGCTGAGGGCTGGCCACCAGCACCAGCCCAGAGATCTGAACCAGAGGAGCCAGAGCACCTGAAGCCTGGCAGAGGCCGAAGGCACAGGCTCTGCTTGGCTGGAGGAGCACAGGGGCTCTCCCTCTCTGCACAGGCCTTACCTGCAGCTGCCTTTCTCCTGATGGACCAGGCACAGGTGGGCACAATTAGAGAAATATTTTATTAAAACTGATTCATCTCAATGAGCCACGGCCAAGAGTAGGGTGGCAGTGCCATCCATCCCCACCTCTCTGGTGCGTCACGCTCAGGACGTTGTGGCTGCCTGGAGCAGTGGCTGTCCCTGGCATCCCGCAGGGCACTGGCAGCATGAGGCTGGCCAGCCGTGCAGGAGCGCCAGAATGCCCTGCAGAGCAGGGAGGGCAGCTGCTGGTGAGCCAGGGCATCAGTGCCTGTGGAGGGGACAGAGCTGTGGGCCTTGGTCTGTGTCCTCTCATCAGTGATTTGAGGAGAAACTGAATTCTTTTGTGTTGGAGTCTCTGTCTCCTGGTCAACCATGAGGGGAGCAGCTGAATTTTTTTCCTCTTCTGCCACAGTATCTGTCTGTGTCTCCTGCTCAGCATATTGAACAGTTGAATCCACCTCTTGTGCCCAGGTCTCAGTCTGGGTTTCCTGCTCGACACGGTGAGAGGCCTCTCTCCGTGGGTGAGGACATGGTTTCCTCATGGAGGCCTGGAAGGAGAGTTGGGGATTTGTAGAGGTCACTGGGCTTCCCCCAGCAGCAGCCGCTGGGACAGGGGTGCAGGAGCTGCTGGGCCTGCAGCCCTGCGGGCAGGGGAAGCCTTGGCCAGCCCTCCGTGCTTGGCCCTCACCGGTCCCGGCCCCACCGGGCCGCTGCAGGCCCAGCGGCTTCTCACGGGCCAGTGCTGGCCACGGGCTGCGGCTCTGCTGGCCCGGATGGCCGGCTGCGAGGAGTCACCAGGTCGGGACCTGTGCCCCTCCAGGCCTTGTTCCCGGTCCCCCTCATCCGGGCTGAGACGGCTCTCAGTGTCCCCCGAGCTCAGGGAGCTGCAGGGCGGTGTCAGCCGGGGCAGGGACCAGCCCTGGGAGCTGCCCTGAGGCTGCCGCAGCTGCGGGTGGGAGGAAGAGGTGTGGGGTGGAGGCAGCTGCCTGGGCAGGGTGCTGGTATGCCTGGTGCCATCCTCCTGTTGGCCTCTCTCTCTGTCTCTCAGCTGGTGCCTCTCCTCGGGGTTCTGGGGACTGGGGTTCTGCTCCTCCATGGCTCCTTTTCCACAAGTGTCCTGGGAAGCCACTACTTCCTGAGCAAGGTGTTTTGCTTGAGTGGGTACCCCAGGGGGGCTCCTTGAACACCCCATGGACAGGATGTGGCCCTGCTGTGTCACAATGGCCCCTTGGTGTCATGAGGCCCTGCAGTGTCACAATGTCCCAAGGGCACCATGAGGCCCTGCATCACTCAATGCAGTTGTCACGTGTGTTGGGTTTGCATGGCCAGGTTTTGGCAGCAAGGGGGCTACAGCGTTGGCTTTTGTGAGAAATTGCCAGAACTTCCCCCATGTCCGGCAGAGGCAATGCCACGGGCTCCAGGATGCACCTGCTGCTGGCCAAGGCTGAGCCCAGCAGAGATGGTGGTGACACCTCGGGGGTAAAGGTTAAACTGGAGCCTAGGGGAAGGACTCACGCTGGAGTTCATGGAGCACTGGCTCCTATGGAAGGGACCCCACGCTGGAGCAGGGGAAAGACTACAAACCCTCTCCCTGAGCAGGGACAGAAAACAAGGTGTGATGAACTTACCATGGCCCTCATTCCCCGTCTCCATGTGATGATGGGAGGAAGGATGGAGAGCCCAGGAAGGAAAGGGAGGGAGGGGAAGTGTTTTTAAGATTTGTTTTACTTCTCATCATCCTGCTCTAATTGATTTTTCCAAGTTGAGTCTGTTTCAACAGGCTGGTAAACAGGCAGAGAGCCTGCAGGCCTGCTTGCTCCCCAGTGAGAATTCCTGCAAGGAAAGAGGAAGTTCTGCAGGCTTCTCCAAGGCTGACACAAGGGAAAACTGAGCCCAGTGGGGCAGCATGTTCCCCTTTCCTCACCAGCCAGGCAGTGGTGCAGGAAGGAGCAGGTGACTAGAACAATCTGACTTTATTGGTGCAAACACTGGGCTTGGCTGAGTGGAATATTTCCAAGTGCTCCCAGGAAGCTGCCCAAGGTGCAGGGGTGCACACAGCCAGCAGCCCACTCCCTCTGGGTGTTCCTGCTGCGGAGTTCAGTCTTCGTGGATGTTGAAGAGCTTTGCTACTTCATTGAGGTCCTCGTGCTCCTCCCCGTCTTTGATGATCTGGAGGAAGGAGAACACACATCCCGTAAAGAGCCAGTGCTGCAGGACTGTCACAGTCAATGCCAGGAACTCCTTGGATCCTCTCTGAAGCACCAGACTGAGCCAGCCACAACATGACAGCACCTTCTACACCCAAATCCACATAAGAGTCTTAAATGTACCATCACCTGCCTACAGGAGCAGCAGGAAAACCAAGCCCCTGTCCCTGTGGGATTTCTTTCTGGGTTTCCCTTTACAGACAGGGAGAACAAGTGTTTTAAAAAGTGATTCAGCTCTGCAAAGGTGAGCCTGGCTTTAACTTGGAGCCAGGATACCTGGCTTGAACCTGTAACTTTAAGACAAGATGAAGAGACCAAGGATTTAGGGTAAGGATTACTAAGGGAGGGAGGGAGGGAGGGAGGGAAGGAAGGATAGGAGGGAGGAGAGGAGGAAGGCAAGATCTCCCTTCCACAGGAATGGCAGAAGCAACATGTTTCAACTCCAGATTAGTTATCAACAAAGATATCCACCATGAATAGTTTGTCTTGGGACAGATCACCCCGAGGGTAGTGTGGGATCACTCCCACAGTTTAAACAACCTTCTTCAAAGGTGTTAAAACCTGACCCGGGTCTTGCTCAGCTGAGCTGGGAGGTCCAGGACAGGCCACAGGGGTGGGAACACATCAAGACCCTGCTCAGGGCTGCTCCAGCCCTGCCGTGGTGGCTGTTTCTGGGATGGTGACATTTGAGACTGTTTCAGATGCTTGGACATGGGACAAAGCAGCACAAAGATGGGACATTTCACTCCTGCACTGTCACTGTGACTCCGGCCTGTACTTACTACAGACCTGGAATTTCAGCCATGCCAAGGCAAGGCTTGGAGCACACACCTGATTTATTTCTGTAAAAAATTTGCAAACATACAAAAAAAGCACAGGGACAGCTCGCCTAATTCACCTGCAACAGTGCTCCCATTGGATACTGCCCAGCTCTGCACCGGACAGAGCATCTGCCTTTATTTATTCTCACTTTGAATTGACAGATTGATTTTTCCACAAGAAAAGGCCTGCTCTAGCAAACCCCCCTGTCCATCATCCTTGCCCTGCACTGACCTTCCGAGCAATGGGCATCCTGTTGAAGATGTTCCACAACACGATTCCTACCACGACTTTATCCCTGAGGTAGAAAATGACACCTTTGCCATAATCTTCTCCTTGCTTTGGGACTTGAGGCGTTGGTGAAGAGCTTTGAGAGATCTGAACTTCGGAGGCTTCTGCTTCCGTTTCACTCTCAGATCGAATTCCAGTCCCTAAGGTAGAAATAGGAGGAGTCACACACCCAGTGCAAGACATGTGATGATGGGAACAGACTCAAGAGCATATTCTGCAGGAGCCTGAGGTGCTTCCCTTTGAGTTGTGTTCCTCAAAAGTTAAGTTTCACTAACATGAGGATGAAACAATCCCAACATGGAGCACAACACTGACAACCCCCAACTTCCACCCCCAAATGCAAAGGACAGCACAGTCTGCTTCCTCCAGACATCGGATACAAAATAAACATGCTTGGACTCAGAGTCTCTGTTGTCCCAAATTGATCATTTTATTGCCATGGAGGAGATCAGACCTCCCTGGGAAAGTCTGCATGGCAGTAGAGGCGTTCCCTGAACATCTTGGAGGAATGCTGTGTTTTAATCACATTTTAATATAAAAGACAGCCTTTAAAGCTTGGGCCAGAGACGAGACAGCAGATTGCCGTTTCCTCGCTCTCAGAGGTCAGGGTGACCCTGTGGTCCCCACACCAGCACGTGCAGGAGCTTCCCAGTCCCCACCTGACTGTTCTGTTGCACTTTTAGGCGTGTCCTTTGCTGTCGCCTTGGCAAACACTCCAACTGTGGGCAAACTGCTGTCCACAAGGCCAATGGCTTCGTACCCCACGTTGGGGCCCAGATCACTCCTAGGAATGAAGTGGGAATAAAGTAATTGGTAGTAGTAGTGAAGCAAATCCAAGGCAGTTTCATCCATTCACTACAGCATGGTGTGGGCGGTGCTGGACACTGACACACTGACTGAGACACGGAGTCACCTCTGCACACACAGGTGGAACAAGGAGTCAGGACATGGCAAGCCCACAGCCATGAGCTTCAGAAAAACCAGCTCACTGACCAAAACTTTGAAATCCTTCAGGCCTGTTCCCTGGGAGGCAGCTGGAGGCTTCCCGGCTTCTGGCAGTGCTGTTATCCACACCAGGCTTGGCAACATGGACAATTATTCAGTGAATATTTTTGAGAGCATTTAGAAAAGACTGAAGAAAAGAAAATCTTGCCCTAACACCTTCTTGAACTGGGCACCTGGATCTGAACTGAGGTGCTGATAGGAGACAAAGCAGCTGTGGTTTGGCACCAGTAAGTACCAGGTGTCTGAAGAGTTTCCCAGGATGCTGAGGAAACAGGTGCATCACAAACCATGAATCTGTGTACAGCACAACCTCCCTGGCCAGAATCCTCCAGCACAGACTGGGGTTACTGCAAGGAACACCAGTAACATGGCAGCTGTGATCAGCTGGAGCTCAGGAGGGATAATGGAATGATTTAGGTTGGAAGGGACCTCAAAATCCATTTCATTCCACTCTTCTACCATGGGCAGGGACACTTTCCACTATCCCAGGCTACTCCAAGCCCTATCCAACCTGACCTTGGATGCTGGCAGGAATCCAGGGGCAGCCACAGCTTCTCTGGGCACTCTCTGTGCCAGGGCCTCACCACCCTCAGAGGGAAGGATTTCTTCCCTATATTGAACCTAAATTTCCCCTCTGTCAGTTTGGAGCCACTCCCCCCTGTCCTGTAACTCAGTCCCTTTCTGGCTTCCTTGCAGCCCCTTCAGACACTGGAAGACACTCAGAGGTCTCCACACAACTTTCTCTCCAAGAAGATCAGGATCCTGAGCATACTAACAAAATGCAGGAATTCCTGTCATTTCCCAGCTTTTCAGCACAGGGGAAGGAGGTGTCACTCTGTGAGGGCTGGCACAGTGTGACACCTGCCAAAAAACACGGGGCTGCAGCTCACAGCCCTTCTTCACCTGCATCTGGTCGTGGCTGAGAGCATCCCAGGGGAAAGCACCCCTGGGAAATGGCTATCTCTGTGCCCTTAGCTGCACTGGATGACCTTTGAAGTTTTTCCAAACCTCAAGGATTCTGTGGCTCTATGTTTCTTGTTTAAAAGTGAAGTGAGAAACGCTCTGGGCCCCAAGTCCAGGCATGACAGACCAAGAATCCAGGTTAAGTGACAGCAAGTCATAAAATAGTATTTCTGTGAGGATTTCCCTAAGAAAACTAAAATTCTTTTACCCATGTTTGAAATCCTGTTAACAAACAGGATTTGGGGTTTTTAATTGGGCTGAGCTAACAGCCTTTTGGATTTTAAATTTTTGTGGGGCTTTTTTTGTTTCATTTTTCTGCTTTCATTCATTTTGTTTTAAAAAAGAACTTCAGGAAAATATAGCAAAATTGCCCATTTTCATGGTATCTCTCTCTGGGAAACAACTTTTCAGGTACACCTGGATGCAGCAATGCTTTGCCACTAAAACATCAGTTCAGCAAAGTGCAACACTCAGACCCACGGACTCGGCTGGGGAAAACTTCAGATAAGCGTAACAGAAAAGCTGCTGCTAAATTCAGCCTGTAAATCAGTCTGCTTTGAGGAAAGGGCTGTTCTGTATTGCTCCTGGCTCTGCAGAATGGGACTTGTTCAGGGAGAAACTGGGATCTGCAGGAAGGAAAAACACTTGAGGGAGGTGAGGGCAGAGCAGCAAATGCTCAAACACCTCCCCCGCCCTGAGCTTTAGGAAGCTGTACAAGGTGTTTGCTGAGGTGGTTTCACTCCTCTTGGGAAACAGACGCTTCCCAAGGTGTATCTTGTCCAAGCTCCTGCAACGTGACCAAACAAGGAACCCCCAAAGAGGAAAGGACCATTACCAGAACATGGACTGGTGCCAGTAGGGCTTTGCAGCTCCTGTCATGTTTTCTCCAGCCAGTCTCCCGCTCACCACGGCGTGATCGTGATGCTCTACACGCCTCCGGCCCAGTTTGATGTCATAAAAGCAGGCAGCATCCCCTGCCTTGGAGAGAACCGTCCCGTGAGCACCGTGACAGGGAAAGCTTCCACCAGTGCCCAAACAAAAAACATTGGAAAGAGAACAGGTCGAACGAGGAACTGAGTTTTTCTGACAAACCCCAAACACCACCACTACCTCATTGCACTCCCTGGACTATACTACTCCCAGTTTCTCAGCATTTTCCCCCAATCTTTGGAAAAATAAACCAGCATGAGGTGCATTTTCCAGAGGAATCAAAGTCTCAACGCCCACCAAGGGACTCTTATGCAAGCAAGTGATCCAGGCTATCTTTAGGTTACCCCAACTCCTCTTACACAGCATAAATATTCCAAACTTGCCGTGGTTACCACGGCAACGAGGTGGCTGCAGTGCCTGACCAAGCTCTGGGCCTGCGCTGCAGCCGCTCTCCTTACTCTCCTTACTCGCTCCTGTTCACCCTGTTCACCTCCTCCTGCCAGTTGTGGGTCCCACTGCAGCAGCAGCACTGGGAGGCTGTGCCCACAGTCAGCACTCAGATGTTGTGGGAGGCTGTGCCCACAGTCAGCACCCAGATGTTGTGGGAGGCTGTGCTCACACTCACCACCCAGATGTTGGAGCGTGCCTGCAGCTCTGCATTCACCCGGAACCCCCCGAAGTCCGAGTCCACCTCCAGCCCTGCTGACTTGGCCAGTTCCACGTTGGGCTCCAGCCCCACTGCAGCCACGATGTGATCTGTCTCCACCTGTTTGGGAATGCATAATTAGGATGTTAATTCCCTGCGTGCCCCTGCAAACGTGACCCTCTCCCTGCTTTCCCATTTACCTTCCGGCCGTCCTTCAGTTTAATCACCAGGCGGTTGCCAGAGACGGAGACAGATTTGACCACAGCATTGGGCAGGACGTTGACGCCCTCTGGAAATGAACACAGGACACCTCACTGCCTGCTCAGGGCCAGGCAGATCCCACCTGCAGCAGGTGGTTGGTGCAGACAGATGCTGCATGAAGAACCAAGACAGAGCCCACCTGAGCTTTGCTGCATGTGCTAGTGCAGCTCTGGGGGAAGCACAAGGAGAAACCCAGCTAAAAAGTCTGAAAGCTGCTTAAATGACAATCCAAAGTACATCTCATGTGATGACAAGGCCACATCCAAAGGAATTCCCTAAAATAGGTGTTCAGGAACTAAGGACACTCAATTACCTATTGCTATGCCACAGCCAGACCCAGAGGTCCAACAAAACAGCTTCCAAAAAAGAAAGAAACTCAGACCTGGGGGTTATCAGGCCCTGCAGTCCACACCCCAATGACATTCCTCCACCCTCTCTCCCTCTCCACTTCCCAATGCACAGGATTATTTTGCACTTAATGCAACAAATGGAAAAAGGTGTCTTGGATCTTACTGACTTTATCAGCTAAACACTACAGCACCTGGCCTGGCCCGGCCCAGGTGTGTGCACAGGCACAGAGATCATTCCAGGGAAAACAGCCACAGGGAAGGAAAGCCTCATTGGCATCAGCAAGCCTGTTTTCTCAGCCTTCCCAGAGGAATTGCCAAGAAGCCTGGCAATTGGGTGGCTTTGTGCTGCCCAAGCTGCCTGAACTGCAACTTCCTCTGTGCTGCACCTGGGCCACTTAGCAGGACCCAGCCCTCCCAAGGCTCTAGGGACTGAAGGGAGTTGGACATCCCCAAGAGCAGCTTCCCAGCAGCCTCCAGCCCAAACTCGCTCAGCAGCTTCACCTCTTCTGACTTTCTCCGTGGTCCAGTTGCTCAGGTATTCAGGCAGGACTTTGCCCATGTTGCCGTTCTCTGGAAACAGCTGGATCACCTCCAGGCCTCGGGTTCGTGCTGGAAGGGAAGCGCAGAGCAGCAGTAAAGAGAGCAGCAGCAGTAAAGAGAGCAGCAGCAGATGTTAGGACACACACGCTTTACTTTACACAAGGGGCTTGACAGAAGTTTCCAGATCTGGGAGTTCTGACTCCGAAGGAGTCACAAAGTGACTGACCACTGTTTCACATACACTTGCAAAGTCTAGATAACAGATTTTTAGGGAGAATTCTTGGTATTTTGGCAAAAACCTAAAAAAAAGTCCATAAAGGCCCTATGCACAAACTGACAGATGGAATCCAGCTGCTCACCGCCTCTTTGAAATCACAGAATTATGGAATGCTTTGGGTTGGAAGAGACCTTAAAGATCATCCAGTTCCAACCCCAAAATGATTATTTGAGGGTGGCGCTGAGCACAGAGAACAAACGTGACTTTTCAGAGGGTGGAATGACTTTGCAGTAAGCACTGGCCCGCAGAGCTCCCATCTCTGTGGTCAGGGGCTGCTGATGAGGGAGAGATGGGAAAACCTTGGCCACACAGGCAACAAAACACCCGTGTGCTGTTTCCTTTAGGCAAACACAGAGTCTGTGTAAAAACTGAGCAGTCGGGGACTGAAAAGAAGTTTCTAATGTAAGGCTGCTGCCACTCAGTGCCTGTCACAGCTGGGGACACACGCTCACCTCTCCTTCCCAGAGCACAGGCCAGCTCGCTGCCGAGGAAACCACCACCAATAATTGTGATGGACTTGACTTCTCTGGAAATCTTCTCTAGCTTTCGGAAGTCCTCGATCTGAAAGAACATTTACCCGCATTTCCGATCCTCTCTAACAGGAATGGCAGCAGAAAGCATTTTGGTCACATTCGACGGCTTTTATTCACTTTGGAAGGTGCAGCAAAGTCACACAGCAGGGAAATTTTAAAAAATACCTAAACCCCATAATCCCACACACTGTTACAGCTCTCACGCTGAGGCAAGCAGGTGAGTGGTTGAATAGACTCTACCCCAGTTTCCTGCCTGGGAAAAAGAATAAGCAGGCAATGGATTCCTGGGCACCATCTGAGGGAAGCAGTGCCAAGGCAGGACCGTCCTGACCCAAAGCAGAAGAGTCTAAAAACTGAAAACAGTGGTAAATGGCTCTGATTTATTCAGCCTTAGGCAGCTGCACCCGGAGGTTACCTTTCGGAACAGGGTCAGCCTTTTCTGCACTTCCTTTCCTGCTCTTTCGATGG
Organism: Tichodroma muraria; assembly: GCA_013390105.1. Taxonomy (NCBI): domain Eukaryota; kingdom Metazoa; phylum Chordata; class Aves; order Passeriformes; family Sittidae; genus Tichodroma; species Tichodroma muraria. The sequence continues at coordinate 231,766 of WAAG01039213.1, read as the reverse complement.
CAGGCAGGTTCCTTGGGGATCCCCCTGGGAACAACGAGGAAAGAAGGGAGACTAATGACACCACAGCCATGACACTGGATATCCAGACAGTGCAAAGCTGTCCCGGATCTAAATTGTGCTTCCCAAACTGTTCCAGTATGGGAATATCCCAGTATCCCTGCCTGAATGTCCCAGAAAATCTGATGATGCAAAGCAGGTGTCTCCCATGGCTGTCTGCACATGCCGTTCATGTGACTGCTCCACATCATGTCTGACACTGCAAAGACTTCTTCTCAAATAGAACCAAAGAATCATGGAATGATTTGGGTTGGAAGGAACCTTAAAGCTGATCCAGTTCCACCCCTGCCATGGGCAGGAACACCTTCCATTATCACAGGGTGCTCCAAGCCCCAGTGTCCAACCTGGCCTTGGGCATTTCCAGGGATCCAGGGGCAGCCACAGATGCTCTGGGTAACCCGTGCTCAGGAAGAATTCCTTCCCAGTATCCGACCTAACCCCACTCTCTGGCATTCCCCATTGTCCCGTCACTCCAGACCCTCTCCCAAAGTCCCTCTGCAGCTCTCTTGGAGCCCCTTTAGGCACTAGAAGGCTCAAAGATCTCTCCAAAGCCTTCTCTTTTCCAGGCTGGACTCCCCCAGACTGGCTCCACAGGGAGGTACTCTAGAGAATTTATCTCTAGCTAAATGTCACTGAAATAAAAAGCCTGGCACAAGACCAGGAACAAGAGAAAAAACACAGCACTTACCAGTGGCAATGAGACATTTGTCGTAGGATATCTGGGTCCCATCACTCAGCTTCACTGTGTTCCCTCTGACATCCATGTGCACAACCTGCAAAATGAGCCCAACTGAGCTCGAGCTCTTCACTTCATGGACTATTGAGCAGAGTTGCAAACTTGGAATTAACATTCTCCCACCTTTAGGTTTAGGGTGCTGGCAGGAGTGGGGAAGTGAGAGGACTGGAAGAGGGAATTGAGACAACTTCTTTGGGAGTCACCATAACTCAGGTTGATCTTCCCAGGGTCTGAGTGTGAAATGGGCTCAGACACAGCACAGCTCAGCAGGAAGAGGAATCACTGACATTTATCATAGCAACATACAAACAACTGAGGATATAAATATTTTAGAAGGTTCACCATAAATTTCTCCACCTTCCTGCTGCTTCAGCACAGTGCTCCTGCTCACCTCATCACCCACTGCCTTGATCTCTCTGCTCTCCTCACCTCACCCACCAGCCCACACAGCCCAGTTCCCACTTGTCACACCCCATCTCTAAGGTCTACATATTTTTGTCCCATGCCCAGATTCCAAACTTACCCTTCTCTCTTCCTCATCATCTTCCTTCAGCTCACTGCTATTCCTCTTGGCTTCTCCCACTTTCAGACTTCACTTTGGATTAGCATAATCTCTGCTCTATCTCATTTCCCTCAAACTTACCCAAATTCCCCTTCCCAGCCAACTCCCCCTCCAACTCCAGTGGTTCAGTATCAGCTTAGAGTGCAGGGTCTCCTTAGGAAGAGCTGTAGGAACCACAGCCAGTGCTGTACTCACCTTCTTGCCAGGCAGAACTGCCACCCCACCATTCTCCACAGAAGGCAGGTCCTGGACAGGCACGTAGAAAGACGGCGGCTGGAAATAAATACTGAGAAAAGTTCCATTATCAAACAGGTTCCCCTTGCTTTGGGATACCAGAAATCCAGCTGTACAGCAGCTCCAACGAGACAAAGACAGCTCTGTGTGTCCATAACAAGCTCCACAATTATTTACTTATTTTTAAGAATTAGGGTCTTCACACTGTTGGAGTTTGAGGGTTTGGATCACGGAATCATGGAATTGGTCAGGTTGGAAAAGATCATAAAGTCCAAACACCAAGTAAGGCTTAATCACAGACGTCACAAAAATCAAGTGTGATCCCATGCTCCTGGACCTCTGCTCTAACCTGTGGAGTTTCACCTTTATTAACTTATTTCCCAGGACTCCTGCCCATAGAGGGACATGTCTAAGGGGAATCACAGCAAAGTTCACGAGGTATTGAGTACTGAGCTCCGGCGGGAAGCAGAATTTCTCAACCCCTGCCAGCACCAACACACCCTTCCCTGCTCCTCGGTGCTCCACTGGCTGGTGGTTCTCTCCCAAGAACAGTTTGGTCATTGCCACCTTGGCACTAACCACTCTCCCTTGCCCTGTAACCTGCAGTGCCATGTACCTCCTCTCCTTGCCGTTCCACTGCTTGAACCGCAGCGTCTCTGTCACGTTGGGATCATCAGAAAACCACAGTTCTTTGGAAAGGGGTGGACGCATGTAGGGCAGGGTAGGATCTTCAGACACAATCAGCACCTTTAATTGGCCAGGAAACACATCAGTTGGAGTGAGAGCAGACAAACGGGAGCACACACACACAGAGGCTCTGGAGCAGGACAGCTCTTACCCGTGCTCCAGGGTCGCGGGCCCGGATGGATCTGGCAGCAGCAAAAGCAGCAGTTCCTCCCCCAATGAGCAGGAAAGGGACGTGGGATGGGACCTTGGGATGAGTGCCTGGAGCTGCAGGTGACAGATGGGACAACTTACCGCAAGTACAGGCACACGGCCCAGCCCCAGGGCACCGAGTATGTCACCAGGGGACTTCCACATCCAGAATTCCTTTGGAAATTGTCCTACTGCCCCAGTACCCTTTCCAAGAACCCGACTGCTGCCTCCCCTAAAGCTGCTCCCTGCAGGAATCAGTCAGATTTCAGCAAACTGTTTTTTCTAAGCAGGCCCGAAACTCTGCGTTGGCCAACCAGTGAACAGTTTATAAGAAAGGGAAGTTCCTCAAAAGGCCAAGGCATGTTTTTCTGTAATTTTGTTCAAGGAGACAACTTTTGAGTTCCTGCAGAAGGCACCTCCTCCCACAGGCAGGTCTGCTGCTGAGCAACACGCAGTTAATCCGTGGGCAGGGACAAACAGGCAGTTCAGTATTAGCAACAGAACTCACCTGCTGTGCCCTGAGGAGCAGCACCTGCACCTGGAAGGGAAGAAAGAGATGGCTTAAGTCAGCAAAGCATAGGCTGTAGTTTGGGAGCTGCAGTTCAGGGCTGATTCCAGAATGAACAGGCTCTCCACCAGCCAGGGAAAGAGGCCCTCTGGAATCAGTGTCCTTGCCAGACTGTGCAAAGGTAAAAGCCAGAAGCAGGGCTCACTCTTTTCTCTTTTTATCACAGAAGGACTAAATGACAGAAATCAGCCCCAGGAGACATCCTACTTCATCCTCAGAATAGTCTGTAAAACAACCTGTTCTGGGTCATGGAGCCAGCACTGTCTTCTGCACTGGGAAGTCACAGAACAAGAGAATCCCAGAATGAGTTGGTTGGGAGAGACCTTAAACCCATCCAGTTCCAACCCCGTGCCATGGGCAGGGACACCTTCTACTAGACCAGGCTGCTCCAAGCTCTGTCCAGCCTGGCCGTGAATGGGAATTCGAAACAACGGCACATGCTGAGAGGTGCAATGCAAAGGCACACCTGTGATTCCAGAGAGGCTCTGTTCTGTTTGTTTTGGAGGCCTCAAGCTCATGAAGAACAGAGCCAGCCCCCAACCTGGCAGGCTGGTACCCACCCGAGGCAGAGGACTCATCATCTTGGGATTGCCTGGCTATCCTTGAGATCCGGCTGGCGTATCGCTCTTTGCTCTCCTGCAGGGTTTTGTACACCTGCAGACAGACAGGAGACATTTACCTTGTACACCTTCCAGCACCAAGGCACCATCCTGCTGCTGCCCCTGACATCCTGCTTTTGTCCACCCCTTGTGCAGGAAAAGCCAGTGGCAACATGTAGGGCAAAATACACCTCCCTGGACAATGTGCCCATTGAGAATGTCCTCAGAAAATGACCTGCTCCACCTGGTGTGATGAGCCTTGGATGTCTGGCTGCTTCCCAGAAGCAATGAACCTTCCTGCAGGTGTTTGGCTGCACGCCTGTTCCAAGGGGAACTAGCTCCAATGAAGGAAAAGCAGCAAAACCAAGACCCATGCAAGCTGGGCCAGGACACAACACAAGGCTGCAGAAATGGAAGACAAATCCAAGGAAAAAGCATCTCCCAGCTTCTAAAGCCCAGAGCAGCTGAGCAGAGCCAACCTGACTTTCTCTAGGCACAGTGGTGGCAGGACACCCCTGACATTAGCAAGGCCTTGAACCACGGGATCAGGGCTGCTCCAGGCACTGGCCCTTGGACACAGAATCTCCTCCAGCTGAATGCTGACGTGTTTATTTGACTGTGAAACTCGGGATGCAGCATAAGCAGAGCCTGCATGTACAATTTACTGGTACAGACAAGGAGGGAACATCTCTTATGTCATGTTAATTTCCAAGAAAAACTGGTAATGGACAGGAGCTGAAGACACTGGGAGTGCTGGGAGCAGGTCAGAGTCCAGTACTTTTCCGCAAGGGTAAAAAAATTAGAGGGAAGCAAACCTTTTTTTGAGTCAAAACCTAGCCTTGCTAATAATCTCTATAACGTGCATGACACCACATTTCATTTGCCAATCCTCACAACCTGGTGTTTTATAGCAAATAGTCTCAAACAACAATGGAGAATTTAATGCCAGGCACAAAAAAGAGCACAGGACAAAAGCCCATCCAGGGAACTGGAGAAATGCCAGAAATACTAGAAAACAAGAACTTGTTGGTGTTTAGAAGAATTAAGATAAAGGTATTCTTAAAGCCTTTTGCTCAAAGGCAGAAAAGCCAAGGTTAACAAACCACCTCTGTTTTTACAAGCAGAATCAGGAAGGTTTTAAGCGAGTCCAAAGGGCAGCATACAGCAAATTAAATCTGATCCTTTAGGAAAAAACACTATTATGCACAGGCAAAACATCAGATCAGCCTTGAGGATAAATATTTCCAATGGGACAGTGTCAAGTTCTTTCTAGTCAGCAGCAGAACCATAATTTGCCAGGACATGGGGTGATGTTTCACTGCTCTTCCCTGAGGAAATCACTAAGTTGGACAAGTTTTCTTGCTTTCCCTTTAGCACACTTATATTCAGGTACTGTTTCCTTTTCTGCATGCCAACATTACTGATATCAGGAGAGGTGCACTAATTAATAATTTGTGCCCTTACACAGTCACAAACCAAAGACTGACAGTTTGAGATTAGATTTACTTAATATGGAAAGGTTCATTCTAAGGCAGGTTTCCCCACTAAGAATTGCACCACCTGAGAATATTCAGTTTGTAACCTTAAATTATTTGGCAATGTCCTTGAAAATGAAGAACCTGAGGCCAGGGTGCATGGAGAGGGCTGGAAGTGAAGGGCTACAGGGTGGGAGGTACAGACAGGTGCCCCCCCTCCACCCTCCCACCCCACAAACACCTTTAGTGAAGTGTCTTACATAAGCTCCTGTCCCAGTGACTGTTCCTCCCACTATTAAGTATAATAAGAGGTTGCTGCCAGCTTTGCCAGGAACACCTGAAGACGTCAGGGATCTAGAAGGGCATCTTAGCTGATGGCATTGCAAAACTGCAGGGGAAGACAGGCAACGGAAGAGAAGAGGGAAAGAGCTGAATATTAGGAAGGATTCTTGATTTAACAGGTCTTGGGAAAAGCAGAGTGCGCTTTGTAATTTCAGCTACCTTGTCTGCCAAAAAAAAAGGGCAGCAGGGCACAGGAAAGAATTATATTTAAAGGAAATAGGAACGTATTTTTCTTCCTTTCATTTTGAATTTTGAAATTTTTCGTTTTGAATTTTTTTTCCCCCTTTCTCAGGAGCTTCCTTAGAAGAAAATTGGGATTTGGAATTTTTAATGAATATGATCCTCCTAGAGAAAGAGCTTGGAAACAAAGGTTTGTGTGGTGTAAATCTATCCACTATCTACTGGGATCTATCCACTCCCAGGCAATGCTGATACTCTTCAGCTCTCTGAGAATGTCATTTATTCTTTCAGTGAGGCTGCAAACCTTGATCCTTTTCAAGTAGAAAATAAATGCTCCCCAGCTGGGGGTGGATTTGGTATACTTATACTTAAACAAATGTTTTGAACTGAGATTTGGCAAGGAATAGTTTGTTCCATACAAGACAACAGACAGAGCTGTGGCTGGTCATAACAGAAAAACCCAAGAGTGCCTTTAAGGTAAAAAAACTTAAAAGGTAACTGAAATTACAGTTAAAACCCAAGTAATCATAAGAAGTTAATTTCCATTTAGCTCTCCTTGAAGTTTTCTGAAGGAGGAAACAGAGATAAAGCTACAGAGATCAAAAGCTGAGTAAAGAGAGCTGGAATACAGCAAATGCTCAACAGGAGAGATGGATTGCGGCTTCTCCCCAGGAACCACCTTTCTACTTACATAGGCACCCGCTCCTAAGGTGGACAAGCCCACAATAAGGACAAAAACCGAATTACTGCCCTTTTGCCCAGGCACGCCTGTGCTAGCCGCTTGTCTGCTCAGCTGCAGGTCTGGGGGCACGTTCCAGCGCTGCAACAATGTGCCTAAGGAACACAATTTATCGGAGAAACAACACAAAAACACTGTCAATACTAAGGTAAGTCTGGAAATTTAGAGACCAAATCAGTTATGAACCCAAACAAATTCCTCATCTGGAAAACCCAGCCTTACATCTGAGCAATCGCGGGGCATTATCCTGAGCTACAACAGTGTGCTCTGGGCAGCTGTGGAGACCAAAACATCTGTAAGATCAAGGGGTAACTGAACTGACAGCAGGAGCATCTCCAGGCAGCTGGAAAGGCTGCCTGCAGCTGGAGCCTCCAGCCCCACTAGGCTGGCCGAGCAGAGATGTGTATTGTTGGTTTCTACACCTTCTCCAGGCCTCTCCTGTTGGAGGATTCATCTGGCTACAGCAAAAGCAAGCACAGCCTCAGATAACCAGGCCATTACGGGCAGCAGGAATGGTTACACTGGCACCAAACCCTCTCTGCTCATTCCACCGGGATAAACACATTCATTCCACCGGGATAAACCACCGGCACGGAACGGGGTCTTGCCGGCAAAAAGGGCATCCCAGGCGGAAATGAGCAGATCCAGGTGCAGGCACCTCCCGCCGCGCCAGCGGGACGAGGAGCACCCGTGGCCGAGCCGCTGCACCGCGTTTTATTTCTCCATCACCAAATCACGGCAAGCGGCCGCCCCAGTTCATCCCTGAATGGAGCCATGGCGGGGACAGCTCCGAGCGCTGCTCCCAGCATGGCCGATGCTCCCGGGAGAGGTGCGGACTCTCTCAGTCCCCGCCTCCACCTGCTCCCGCCCGGTGAGAGCAAACCCCGCCTCACCCCTGCCCGAAGGCACTTATTTGTGACAAAAACCGCAGCAAAGCCAGTAGCACCCGAAAAGCGACCAAGGTCCCAAACAGCTCCGGGTCACTCACGCTGTCCCAAACACGTTCCCGAAGCATCCGCGCCTCCGCCGCCCGCGCCCCCTCCCGCAGCGCCCCAGGCACGGCTGTGCCCGCACCGATCCCGCGGAATGACCGCCCGGCCCGGTGCCCTCCGCAAACCGCGCTCCCGGCCGAGATCGGCCCCGGGCCCGGGCGGCGGGAATGGCGCCCGGTGTCCCCCGGCCCCGGCACTGACCCACGTGGGCGCG
>WAAG01039213.1:212944-224126 GCA_013390105.1 Tichodroma muraria | reverse complement strand
CCCCCCCGGGGATGGCCCCTTCAGCCGGGGCTGACCCCCCTTCCCGTGTCCTCTGGCCCCTGTATCCCCGCGGGGCTTCGGGCTCCGGCCTCTCCCCACGGCCCTGCGGCCTCTTTCCGTTTCAGGGACCGACGAACACGGGCTGAAGATCCAGCAGGCCGCAGCCGCGGCGGGGACGTCGGCCGCGGAGCTCTGCGAGCGGGTCTCAGGGCTCTTCCGCGAGGCCCTGACCCGGGCCGGCGTCGCCTACACCGACTTCACGCGCACCAGCGAGCCCCGGCACCAGCGAGCCGTGCGGCACTTCTGGGAGACCCTCCGCGATGGAGGGGTGCTCTACAAGGGCTCCTACGAGGGCTGGTACTGCACGCCCGAGGAGAGCTTTCTGCCCGAGAGCCAGCTGGCCGAGCACACGGATGCCCAGGGCCGCCCCTGCAAGGTGTCCTTGGAGACCGGCCACGAGGTAACGGGCTGCAGGAGCACTGCGCGCTCACCTGCCGCTCTGCTCCGGACAGGTTTGGGGTGTTTATAATGCTTCCCCTAGCCTTTTGTTAATTTGTGTTGGCTGGGACTCACCCGCATTTCAATAGTTGTCAGAGAGCTGCCAGACGCCACCTGGCAGGTGTGCATTGCAGCTACGTGCAACAGCAAGGATTCAGCCCCTGCTGGGTCCACAGGCTGTTAGCCTGGGAATGGTATTCTACAGGGGTGATGAGAGACGTTAGCTTAATGGGAGGATAAGGGTGTATTTAACTGAGGGGTTCCTTGGGGGTTCAGAGTTTCTGACATGTTTTGTGAGACAGTTCACAGTTGGCCTCTGGACACTTACCCCTCTCTTAAATGGGTTTTGACCCTGCCTAAAGGACTGTAACATCACCTGCCTGTGGTTAGCCGGAATGGTCGTGCCCCGGAATGTGGTACCTTCCAGAGCGTCTCTCTGCCACTGTTTTCTAGAAGGTGTGGAGTTACATGATTTAATCCAACAGCTACAGATAATCCTGCTCAGAGCTCGGCACAAGTTATGCTCCTATGGTATTTGTATGAGGCTGGGATGTGTGAGTGTTGGTCCACACAGAAAGGGCTGTATTGGCAAATAGTAACTCTTGAGAAAGCACCTAAGATAACTGGGGGAAAGATAAGTTTCTAAGCAAAGTAATCATTCTTTAGACCTTAAACAGTCAGCAGATTTCAAAGTCAGGCATAGCCTGAGAACAGTTCCTGGCCTCATCTGTGTGTTGAACTGTCCAAGGAAACAGGAGTGTGCATGGAGCAGAGAAGCTCTTGCAGTATCGTGGGAATGGATGGGAGGATTTCTCTCCAACCTGAAAGAGGCAGTTGGGCAGTTTGTTCTTTGGGAATTTTGTGAAGGAGAAGGGGGAGTTCGCACATGCCATAAACCCCAGACTTCTAGTGAGTGAGTAGGTTCTGGCATCCGGTGGAGCCTGGGGGTGAGGATATACAGCTTGTCTTTGAGTGATGCTCTTCAGGTCTGCCTTGCACACTGCAAGATTGCTGACCCAGCCATGGATCCCTGAGTGCCTTACACAGCTCACTCGTACCACATCCACCCACCAAGTTTTCACTGGTTTAGCTAAATGAGTCATTTAATGGATTTAACTGTGGGGGAGAAGTGCTGTCAGTGCTGTAAGCAAACAAAGTTAGCAACTTAGATGCATTTAAGCATAAACTGAGGAAAAAGAGGAGTACAGCCCCAGAGAACCAAGGCAGGCACCAGGAGTGGCAGTAGGGCAGGAATTACAATGTCATTTTGTCTTTTCATGATTTTCCACTATTACTGCAAAACTATGTTGTCAAGAAGGTGTGTTCTCATCTCTAACTCGTTTCTGATGTCACATCAACCTGACAGGTGGAAAGGTGTTCCTTCCCAGGGTTACAAGCGTTTTTAGAAGCAGGATGCTGAACCTGGTGCCTGCATCCCAGGTGCCTGAGTCCTCAGGTGTGTTCCTGAGCATCCCAAGGAGGCAGTGTCTTGGGTAAAAAAGTTCCTACTAGTCATGGAAAGGTACTGAGAGCTTCCCGTGGCATAGGAGGACACCCAGACATGGGCAGCGTACAACAACCTCCATGCTGAGAATGGTGTGTGCAAATTATCAGCCTGTTCTTGGGGCCATAATCCTTTCCTCTCCTGCTGTCCCAGGTGCACTGGACCAAGGAGGAGAATTACATGTTCAGGCTCTCAGCATTCCGGGATCCCTTGCAGAACTGGCTCCGGGACAACCCACGTGCCATTTTTCCTGACCCTTTCTACCAGTGCGTCCTCCGCTGGCTGGACGAGGACTTGCCGGACTTATCGGTGTCCCGTGAGCGAAGCCGGCTGCAGTGGGGCATCCCCGTGCCCGGTGACCCCACACAAACCATCTACGTCTGGGTGGATGCCCTGGTGAACTACCTGAGCGTGGTGGGGTACCCCGAGAGCCACGGCGCGTGGTGGCCGGCCGTGCACCACGTCGTGGGCAAGGATATCCTCAAGTTCCATGCACTGTACTGGCCGGCGCTGCTGCTGGCGGCAGGGCTGGAGCCCCCCGAGCGCATCCTGGTGCATTCCCACTGGACTGTGCAGGGACAGAAGATGTCCAAGAGCCTGGGCAACGTGGTAGACCCCAGCGAGTGCGTGGAGCAGTACAGCGTGGACGGGTTCCGGTACTTCCTGCTGCGGCAGGGCGTCCCAGAGAGGGATTGTGACTACTATGATGAGAAGGTGGTGAAGTTGGTGAATTCAGAGCTGGCAGATGCACTCGGGGGGCTGCTGAATCGCTCAACAGCCCCCAGCATTAACCCCAGCAACACCTACCCATGCTTCTCAGAGCCCTGTTTCCCAAAGGTCCTGGATGTCAGGGAGGCAAAAGGCATGGGCAGGGCGTGTGCTGAGGACTACGAGCTCCTGGCAGCAGTGGCCTCGCTGCCTGCGCAGGTGGACAGTTATTTTGAAGGCTTCCAGATCTACAAAGCTTTGGAATGTGTTGCCCAGTGTGTGAGGCAGACCAACGGCTTCTTCCAGAGGCACAGGCCTTGGAAACTTGACCGAAGGGATGCTGTGGAGCAGCTGTGGCTGGACACCATCCTCCACGTCACACTGGAGTGCCTGCGCGTATACGGGACGCTCCTGCAGCCTGTGGTCCCACATATGGCAGACAAGCTGCTGTCCCGGCTGGCTGTTGGGCCAGGAGAGAGGGGTCTCTCTGGTCTGACATTCCTGGCACGCTATGATGGAAAGCCGTGTCCCTTTGAGGGGAGGCAGCTTGGACCTGACACTGGCGTCTTGTTCCACAAGCTGGGCAAGTCGGAAACGATGAAGAAGAGAAAGCAAGAAGCTCAAGTCCCTGACAAACAGCTTCTGTGAATAAAAACTTTTGGGAATTCCTGGACAGCATTGTCTCTGTTACGAGCAGTTTCCTCCCATGCATGGTGGTGGTGTGGAGGGATGGGAAGCTGGCCTGAGCAGGGAGGATCAAGCAAGCTCTGAGGAGAGACAGGCTTGGTCCTGGCCCTCCTTGGTGTTGTCTCCTTGCACACGGAGATGGATGAGTGGTCACTCTGCAATGTCCTCATCTCACTTTCGATCCAGGTCAGAAGTAGCTGGGGATTGTCTAAATGGTTCTGTGGGCCGTGGTGCCCATTGGATCTCTCAACTGAGCTCCCTTTGTGGGTCAAAACAGGTCTGAGTGAGCCTCAGTGGGGACAATCCTGTGTGGCTGCTCTTTATTCTGAGGGCAGGACAGTGCCATGGTCAGACAGTGGGTCTCATTCAGCAGAGCAGACCTGCAGACGTGACCAGAATGGGAAAGGGGGGGATGTGTTTCATCAGACTCAGCTTTCTGAGGCTTTCCCACCTGCTGCAAGGCTTAGTGCAGCCTGTTTTCATGTCCATGCTTCTGGAAGCAGATGAGCACTGGGGTGATGGTGACCACTGGAGTCTCTTGGTAAATCCTTCCCAGCTTCCGGCTCCTGCAGGTCCCATCAGTACTGGCACTGGAGGAGTAATCTTCCAAAGGTCCATTTTGGGGGGCTGTGAGTTCTTTCAGGATCATCTGGGCTGTGTGAGCAGGAGCAATGCAGCCCCTGGGGCTCTGCCCCATGTTCCCATCGATCCCCATGCCACCGTCGCTGTGCCACAGCCTGATACTTTCCCAGTCCAGCTGACCTGAGTCCCCTCATCCCCTCCTGCCATGGCTCTCTTCTCCTCCTGCAGATTGTCACCTGCTCCCTTCACTTCTTCAGTCCTTGTATGTGTCCTGCCTGCTGCAGCCCCTGTGCCCTTGTGCCATGGGTGCTGGCTCTCCACTGTCCCGTTTCTTGGGGACAGGAGGGACAGACACATCCTCTTCCCAGTCTCTCTGATGCTGGCGCACAGGGGCTGTTGCTGCACAGCTGGACATGGAGAGGGTCATTCTAGCACCAGCGGTTGTGATCCCACTGGCACCTCTTGGCCCTGGGAACGTGTGGCTGTTGGTGGCCCCGATGTCTGGTCCTGCCTCGCTGTGCCCCTCGGTCTCTTGTTCCCTCCCGGGAGGGGCCAGGCCCGCTGCCCGCGGCCCTGCCGGTCCCTGCCGCTCCGCTAGGGATGCCGTCCCGGCCTGAAGACAACCCAGACTGGTTCCCGGTCTGTCTTGGTGCAGGGCTGGGCCGGAGCTCTGAGCCGGGTCAGTGCCGGTGGCAGAGCGGGGAACGTAGGGTGGAGCCGCGCGGCGCCGGTGCCGCTGCGCGGAGCGGGGACGGGCCGTGCCGTAGCCGGTGCACGGGGCAGAACCGTGTGGTGCCTGTCCCGGTACTTGAGGCTGTGCCGGTGCCTCTACGCGGGGCGGGACCGTGCAGTGCCGTAGCCGGTGTGTGGGGCGGGGCTGCGCCGGTGCCAGTGCGTGGGGTGGAGCCGTGTTGTGCCGGTGCCGGTCCGCCGGGGGGGGACGAGCTGTGCCGTAGCTGGGGCGTGGGGCGGAGACGAGCGGTGCCGGTGCCGCTCTCCGGAGCTGCGCCGGTGCCGGCCCGCGGGGCGGACCCGGTGCCGTGCGGTGCCTAGCCGGTCCGCGGGGCGACGCGCCCCTATGAGGCGGTGAGGCGGCAGCGGTGCGGGAGGGATGGCGGCGGGAGGCGGCGGGGGGCGACCGCCGGGCCCCGACCCCGCGCTGGAGCCCTACGTGCAGACCCGCATCTTCAAAATCATCGTGATCGGAGACTCCAACGTGGGCAAGACGTGCCTGACCTTCCGCTTCTGCGGGGGCACCTTCCCCGGCAAGACCGAGGCCACCATCGGCGTGGACTTCCGCGAGAAGACGGTGGAGATCGAGGGGGAGCGCATCAAGGTGGGCCCCTCACCGGCTCCGGGTTGGCTGACACCGGTCCTGGTGGGCCTTTGCTTCGCCCTCTGCGGGTTCCACACCGGTTCCAGTGGGTTCCGCTCTGTCCCCAGTGGGCCCCACACCCGCCCCGACCTGGCCGGCAGCAGCCCTAGCAGCGATGGCAGCCGGTCCTTGTCCCTGCCTCTTGCCAAACCCCTCCTGGGGGCTTTTCCTTTCATCCCAGTTGGAGGGAGGGAACAGGGCCAGGGAAGGATTCTCGTCCCTGTGTTGCAGAGATGCCCCTGGACCAGTCCCTGCTGCCATGTCACTATTTCTGGGGTTGCCTTGAGCCTGCAGAGATCAGAAGGGATGGCTCGGGGTGAATCACCGCCACACTTTCGATGGGCACAGCTGGATCCTCGCAGCATTGGCGTGGCTCCAGCTCCAGCCACTGGACCAGCAGAGGGGTAGAGCTGCAGAGGGATTGGGGACAGGACTCTGCCACAGCCAGGGGGTCTGGGGAGGCAGAGGGTGGTGGGCTGGAAGCCACCCTGGAAGGCTGGGAACTCACTCAGGCCAGCAGCAGTGGGCCGGCCACCGTGGCAGTGGTGCTGGAACCTGCTCCCAGCTGCACCTGGAGCTGTGATTGCAGCAGGATGAATTTGCTTATGAAGCAAATAGAGGTGGTGTGACACCTCTAAAGAATGATCAGCCTGGACCTGGAGAGCTCTGGCTGGTCTTTCAGAGCAAATCTGCTACCAGTAGGAAACCACCTGGGAGCAGAGTTTGTGGTGGAGCTTGGCCTGTCCAGTGGTGGGGATCAGCACCCACAGCTCCTGAGGCTGATGCTGGAAGAATAAACATTGCTGCTGTACTGACAGATGCCTGATCAAAAGTTAAACTCATAATGAAACCAGGGCTTGTGTTGGTGGGTGAGAGCTTTAGTTGTGCTTCTAGGCTGCCCATGAATGTTTTCCCCTCTCTCCTTTACTGGTCCTCATTATCCCTGCCCTTCCCAGCTCTGTCCAGCCCCATGGAGCTGTGCCGGTGCGAGCCGTGGTGCAGGCTGGCATGGAGCCTGTTTGCTGCCCACTATCTGGAAAACATTGCCAGGTTTTCTACCTTTGGATATTAATTTAGCTCCAGTGAGCAGGAGTGGGAGGCAGTGCAGCAAACCGGCCTTTAGTCCTGGGATATGGATCCAAGAGAGGAGGTGAGAGGTGGGAGAAGGACCCTCACTCTCTTGCTCTGCCTGGGAGAGACTGGCCCTGAAAGGACTGAGCAGCAGCTCTGCTTTGCCAGCGTTTTTCAATTGGAAAGACTCCGAGGCAGGCATTGTCTCCATGGGTACAGGGCAATTTAGATTAATGTGGAAATTGCCACTTCCAGGCTACAAAACATTACCAGGAGAACCCAGACTGACCCCTGGAGCACTCTGCTGGTTACCAGTATTCAACCAGACTTGGTGTCACTGACCAGCACTGCCTAGGCCCAGACATTCAGCCAGTTCCCAGTCCACCTCACTATCTGCTCATCGAGCCCAGAGGCCTCCTGGCATCTGTCACTAGGGTCAGTAAGTTGTCACTGATGGAGTCCTGGAATGTTCTGGATTGCCTGTGCCCTGCTGTGCTGTCCTTCCAGGAGGTGTTGACGTGGCTGAGGTTCTCTGTGAGAACCAGGGGCTGCAAACACAAGGCTGCTGCTCACTTTCCACAGAGTGCCTCGTCTGCTTGCTCTTCCTGGCCAGGTGGTCTATAGCAGAGGCCCCCTACAATCTACATCCCTACACCTGGGATGTTCTGTTCTTTAATCCTCCCCGATGAGCTCTGTTGGCTCCTCACCCATGCTCACAGAGCTCCTGGCCCTCCCACAATGCTCCTACACAAATGGCTCCCCCTCCTCATTTTCTCTTTTCCTCTGTGAAGTCATCAGCATTCTTGTTCATGGCATAGGATTTCGTGCACAAATAGACATGGATCTGTTGGAATGAGTCCAGAGGAGGCTGCAGAGATGCTCTGAGGGCTGCAGCCCTTCTGCTCTGAAGTCAGGCTGGGAGAGCAGGGGTTGTTCAGCCTGGAGAAGAGAAGGCTTGGGGGAGACGTTAGACCCCCTTCCAGTGCCTAAAAGGGCTCCAAGAGAGCTGGAGAGGGACTTGGGTCAAGGGATGGAGGGACAGGACAATGGCCTTAAACTGAAGGAGGAGAGGTTTAGATTGGATATTGGGAAGAAATTCTTGGCTATGAGGATGGGGAGGCCCTGGCACAGGGTGCCCAGAGAAGCTGTGACTGCCCCTGGATCCCTGGGAGTGTCCAAGGCCAGGTTGGAGAGGGCTTGGAGCAGCCTGGTATAGCAGAAGGTGTTCCTGCCCAGAGCAGGGGGTTGGATTGGATTATCTTTTAAGTTCCCTTCCAGTCCAAACCACACTGGGACTCTCTGAAAGCCAGACAGCAGGAGGCCCTCCTGGAGCCCTGTCCCCATGGCCCTGCCAGGGCCACGCTCCACACTCCTGTAGCCTCTTTTCTCGTCTGCTTCACTTCCCAGGTGCAAGTGTGGGACACGGCTGGCCAGGAGAGATTTCGGAAGAGCATGGTGGAGCACTATTACCGCAATGTGCATGCCGTCGTCTTCGTGTACGACGTGACCAAGATGAGCTCCTTCACGAACCTCAAGATGTGGATCGAGGAGTGCAACGGGCACGCTGTGCCCCCGCTTGTCCCCAGGGTGCTCGTGGGGAACAAGTGTGACTTGAAAGACCTCATCCAGGTGCCATCCAGCCTGGCCCTCAAGTTCGCCGACGCTCACAACATGCTTTTGTTTGAGACCTCGGCTAAGGACCCACAGGAGAGCCAGAACGTGGACGCGATTTTCATGTGCCTGGTGTGCCGGCTGAAGGCGCAGCGCTCGCTGCCCTGCCGGGACACGGAGGGCTGGCCGGCGCAGCCCCAGCCACACCCCCGGCGGCTGGAGGAGGCCAGCAGGAAAGGCTCCTGCCCGTGCTGAGGGGGACCCGCCCGGACCCCAATAAAGGCTCTGAGCCCCCTGCGCTCCGACTCTTGCTTTGCGCCTCAGCTCAGTCGGCCATAATCGGCTGTGATCGGCTCGGCCACAATCGGTCCCGTTCGGCGCGTAGCGCTCGGCTACAATCGGTCCGATTCGGTTTCATTCGGCCCTGTTCGGCCGTGCTCGGGCTATCTCGGTAATTGTTGACCTGACTCGGTTACAATCGGCCTAACTCGGCCACGCTCGTCTACAATCGGTCGACTCGGCTGCTCTCGACTACGTCCGCCTCNCCGGTGCTGACGGTGCCTCGCCCGCAGCCCCCTGACGAAGGTGAAGCTGATCAATGAGCTGAACGCGCGGGAGGCCGAGCTGGGCGTGCAGGAGGCGGTGTCGTGGCACGCGGAGTACAAGGACAGCGCTTGGATCTTCGTGGGTACGGAGCGGGCTAGGGGCGGGGACCGGTACCGGTGCTGTTGACCCGTTCCTTCCCTCCGCTCTCCCCGCAGGCGGGCTGCACTACGAACTGACGGAGGGCGATGTTATCTGCGTGTTCTCGCAGTAAGTGCCGCAGCGCCGGCCCTGCCGCGTCGGGCGCTGCCGCGGGCGCTGCAGCGGGCGCTGACGGTGTGCGTGTCACAGGTACGGCGAGATCGTCAACATCAACCTCGTGCGGGACAAAAAGACCGGGAAGTCCAAGGGCTTCTGCTTCCTGTGCTATGAGGACCAGAGAAGCACCATCCTGGCTGTGGATAACTTCAATGGGATCAAGGTGAGTGGAGCTCAAGTGCTGCCGTGGCTTCCTGAGTGCTGCCTCTCGTCGGCAGCGGCGCTGGCAGCCCGGAGCTGCCCGTGACAGCCCGGTCCCGCAGATCAAGGGACGGACCATCCGCGTGGACCACGTGGCCAACTACCGGCCACCCAAGGAGTCCGAGGACTGGGATGATGTGACCAGAGCCCTCCATGCCAAGGGCTGTGGGGTCAAAACGCCTCCTCACACGTCGTCTGATTCGCCATCTGAGGATGAAGATGTGCCCGTGAGAAAGCAGAAAGGTGAGGAGTGTTCCTGGCAGGCTGCATCCCAGGTAGGAGTGCCCATGGTAGGGTTTGGGGGCTGGAATCTGTGTGGAGAGAAGGTTGGAGGAAGAAAAATGGGCACAAAATGAGGGTGGGAACAAGGTGTTGCCACGGAGTGCTGAGGAGACGCTGGAAAATGAGAGAGGAGGGGAGCCAAGAGGGAGGAGTCCTCAGGTCTGGAGAGGTAATTTCCACAAAGTGGATCACAATACTGTTGAGGGAGGGGAATGAAGGGGAGGTTCTCAGCATTCCAGGTGGTGTGGAAATGCCTAGCCTTGCTGGGAAGAACATGATGTGAATGTTAGAGAAGTGGGATGGCTGCAGCTGGAGGAGAAAAAGTTGTGACTGGAAGTGAACTGGGATGTCCCTGAGGGGGAAGCAGGCTGGGAAATTGGGTGGAGGGGTAGAATTTGTAGTGGAAGAGGAGCTGGGATGGTGCCAGGGAAACCGTGGGGAGCAAGGTGCTCCTGGAGTGTGGTCCATCCAGAAATGTGAACCCTCATTCCAGAGAAGCAGCGGAGCAGAGCAGAGCAGTCCAAGTCAAGCCCAGAAGCTGGGAAGCGGGTGAGCACGGAGGAGCCTCATGCCAGGATCAAGATCAAGAAGGAGAAGGAAGACCCCGGGTACGAGCGCTATGCTGGCAGCAGCTCCGACAGGAATGCTGGGAGCAGGGCGCAGCGGGATGAGGAGCAGCGGTGGCGCCAGCGGCACTCGGACAGGAGGGGGAATAAGAACTGCCAGGAGCAGAGGGGCCAGAGTGGCTCCTGGGAGGAGCGGGAGAAGCGAGAGGAGGCTGGCAGGAGGGGTGACGGGCACAGCGGTCGGCAAGACGTGTCCCCTAGGGGAGGCAGATCCCGGGAGCCCCATTCTAGGCACAGAGAGCGGGGCTCTGGCAGAGACTCTGGCCGCTGCTGAGCCCTGGCTGAGCGTTTGAGGTGAGGGAGGCCCTGAGCCTGCCCAAACCTGCTCTGAGCTCCTGGGATGCCACAGCTGGACCTTTCACCTGGGAGCTTCCCCTTGCCTCTCGTCCTGTCCTGGGCCAGGGCTTTCCGTGCTGCCCGTGCTGCTGGCTGGGGCAGGGGTTTGTCCTTCAGCTGGGGAGGGTGTCAAGTGGTAAAGGCTGGAAGCAGCAGGATGCTCCCCTTCCCTAAATGCCTGGAGTGGTGTCCTCCTCTTGCACTGGGGATAGAGGCTGCTGGGTGTCTTGTTTGGGCCCTGTGCCCACCCAACATCTGGAGTCCACGATGTATCCACAGGGCTGCACCACTGTGTCAGGGTGATTTATCATGGGTTTATTTAAAGGTTTCTTAATAAAAGCTCCTGTTTAGGGGGAAGCTGGTCCTGGAAGCAGTGTTCCTGTCCATGGGCCAGCGAGGAGGTGTCATCTGTTTTTCTTACGCTGATTTTGGGCTTATTTGGCTGGAAAACCGGGAGCACTGGAGTGGGAGATTGACAGGGTTGAGAAGGGAGGGGCTTTAGCTGGATTTGATTCCCACAACGAGTAATCCCCCCAGTCCGGGTCCGTGCCGGTTCCAGGCGCAAGGGGGAATTTACCCCCCGGAACAGCCGGGACCACTCCCAGCGACGCCCGAGAGGGGGTGCGGCCCCTGCGGCTTCCACCGTCCGAGCGCGGGCAGTCCCGGTCCCGGTGTGGGGCGGTCCCGGCGCGGGCCGGGGCCGGCGGGGGGCGCGCGCGGCACGGCGGCGCACAGTCTAGGTCCGGTCGCGGTTCCGGTTCCGGTCCCGGCCCGGTGGCGGCGGCGCGCGCGGGGGTGTCCGCCCGCCATGCCATGTCCGCGCTAAACTGGAAACCCTTC